>APFE031625696.1:107216-133073 GCA_000404065.3 Pinus taeda | reverse complement strand
GTGAAGGGTGTCTAAGAGATCTTCAGGTACCCCTTGGAGCAGAACCAACTTAAGGGATTCGGGGTCAAGTGTGCACCTAGCCCTCTTATAACTAAGTTGGAACCTTTCCTCATAGTCCTATAGAGACTCATCACTTCCCATGGCCATCCGAAAGATCTCCCCTTTTGTTTCCTTGGACCTACAATAATCCCGGTACTTGTTGTTAAAGGCTTGTTGCATCTGAGCCCATGTGGTAATACTATTCCCAGGTAAACCCATGAACCAGCGTAGTGCTGCATCCTTGAGGGTGGAAGGGAAAAGTTTTAGCTTTTGTTCATCCTCAGTATAGTCATAGGTTCTACAGAGGACAGCAAATTCGAATAGAAAGGTATCAGGATTTTCGGTAGTCAACCCATGGAAGTGGGGTAAAGCAGAGGGGCTAATGTTCTTCATTTTCATCTCACCATTGGTCTCTCGGATAGGGAAGGCACCTTCTATCCTCTCATTTCCTCCTTGATTATCAGCCATAGTTTAAGGTGAGTGGTCTCTAACTCTTCTTCTTCTATAGGACTTTGGTATGCCTCGTGGTGTTCACCTATAGTTTCTTCTGAGTCACTGTCACCACCGAAGAGTGAAGGGTGGCTGAGTGATGTGGTGGGGGTGTTAGGTAGGAATTTTCCTGATCTATCTCTGTTCCTACGAGGCATGAAGCGAAAAGACTTCTTTTTGATTGCTTTTGTGTTTCTTTCCCTGTGCTCCTGCAAAAACGAAACAGATTGATTGCAAACTTGAAATTCTAATCTACACTTGCAGAATTGAAAGTCTAATCTAGGAAAGCAGAAAAGACTATCCTATGAAAGCAGGAAAGATTAATCTAGGAAAGCAGGAAAGACTATCCTATGAAAGTAGGAAAAGATTAATCTAGGAAAGCAAAATGGAAATGAAGAAAACTACTTAGCAGAAAGTGAGAGTAAGATCTTAGAAGAAAAGCAACAATTACTAATACTCTGACGCTTCCCCGGCAACGGCGCCAAAAAGATGGTGAGCTCCAGTATTGTAGCAATAATGCTACAACTCCTGGGGCTTCCTGTCTCTCATTTTATCAACCCGGTTGTTCGTACAAACTTGGAAGCGACGGTGTTATATGCACAAGTACTAGCTCTTGTCGGAGCTGTCACTTGGTCAGCTGGCACAAGTCCACTAGGGCTCAAACCAACTTCTATGGCTCACAGAAGAAGCTCTATTAATGATGGATGAAAGCTAGCTCAAAGAAGACTAGTCTACTTGACAAAAATGAACTAAAAGTAAATCAAAGCATGTAAACCTAGGAAACCCTAATTTAACTAGTCAAACCTCTATAATGCAATGAAGATGAGTGAAACTTCTACCAATGCTGCTACTACCTCTAATAAGTGGAAATGCATGGATCTAAACTGCTTGCATCGTAAAAGACATGTTTTTGTATTTTTCCTTTAAGTGGATGGAATGATTGTGATTGTGTGCTAATTAGGGTTTGGTTGTGCAGATGGGATGGAGAAGGAAGGAAAGCGTGGGACAGGTTGGGGAGGCTAGGTGAGGTCCCTATGGACCCTTAGCGTCCATCCACAGAGGTTTTCCACATTCAGAAGCTCAGCAACCGATTGAATGGCCTCCTACAGGATGTCTGCAGGGGATCCTACAGGATACTCAGAGGTTTCTACAGGATGTCTATAAACTGCTACAGGATGACCTACCGTGAAGGTTTGAAGTGATGGAGGAGTGATGGAATGGTAGGAAGAGATATGTGAGGTAGGGATAAGGCTAGTGATGGCTCAGAAGTGGAGGAATGAGATGGGGAATGGGTGTAGGGAGTATGTTGAAGGTAAGGGGTTATGTCAATGAAAGGTTAGGAAATGAAGTTACGTGAGGAGTGGAAGACTTTGGGAGAGGACAGAACAAAGTGAAGGTCGAGGAGATATGTTTGCATGCGTGATCAAGATGGAGGAGATGGTAATGGAACGAGAAAGAGGAGTGTAAATGAAACAAATGATTATGACTTTCACCAAACCGAAATGCATCAACCTAAATTACTTATGCCATGAATTCAATGAACAGCAATCCAAAACGCGAAGAGAAATATGTATGAGGCTGTGATGAAAGTATGTGTGTGCAGGTGTGAATGACAAGGAAGCATCTAATGAAAACCGTGACTGTATTGCAGCAATCATCAAGTAAAGTAATGCGTGTTTTTGGTGGCTAGTTATGGACTGCACCCCAATCTTCAAGAGAGATGGCAGTGAACCTTAACAACCATTTTGCTGGAGCTCCAATTGATGGTATCTATCCTCTGCTACACTAAGCAAGTGGAAACAACTGCACCATAAGAAAAATCTATCCTACTCATAAGAAAATCAAATCACCAAACTGTAATTCGAATTGCATGTGCAAACAAAAACTTAAAGTGCTGGAAATGAAAACGGAAACAACACTTCAACAGAGGGGATCTATGGCTCTCAGGTTGGGCCCTAACCTGAGAGCTATAGTCTCCTTAAGAAACTCAGAACTAGATCACAAACTGCCTTCTTTATTCATAATCTGATGTCATGCCCAATTGGCTTACAAAAAGGAACGAAAACTGAACTGTGCTCCAAAATTACAATAACAATACAAGAGTTTCAACAACTTATCTAAGGCTAAGGCCTTCATACTTATACAAAAACGATGATCCACCAAGTGCCCTTGATTTTAGGAGCTCGGCTGTCCAACTAGAGTCTAACTGCGGATCCTGTAGGGCAGTCATAACTACTGTTCATGTAGAACAGTTTATGACTGCTGTTCATGTAGGACAACTGGCTGCTTCTTAAGCTCGGAGGGGAGATGGATTGGAGATCGGAGTTCTTGGTGGGAATCACGAGGAATGTCCCAAGACCGTGGACATCTCTCCATAAAATCAGCAGTGCCACCTCATTGTCTCCTTATCCCCTTTTTTCGTTGTCTCTTGCTCCCTTTTTAATGCCGAAACCTGGAATCATAATGCATTAGTCACGTAGATAAAGTGTCTAGCCTTCTTCCTACAAACAACATGAATAAACTCAGAAATGCATGCATAAGCAAATAAAAATGAATGGTTTGAGCAAGTAAAATAGGCCAAAATGAGCTCAAATTGTACCAAAATTGGGGCTCATCACCAACACACACCACTCATCCTGTCCTAGGGGTGAACCATGCTCTGATACCACTCTGTAACACCCTCCTCCCACATCCACCCACGTAACCATGCCAACTGAGGTAAACATGAGATGAGAGGCTACTATGGTCAAATTCGACCTCCTATGTGACCTTAAGGAAGTTGAATCAATGGAAAATCACACACAGTCATCCAACATCATCAATAGAACCCTTAGGAGACAAGTCAACCACTCATACATCTTGTCCTTGGGTCCCACTATTGTTCTGGGTCTCTTAGGCTAGAGTCAGTCTCATGCTATGGACAAGGGAGTGACCAACAACCCAAAGTTGCTCTCACAGACATGTCTGCCAGCGACTAGAGACCAAAATTGCCAGTTTTGTGCCAGTGACCCCAGGATTTAAGCCACTTTTTCAGGCCCAGAGCCTAGGACACTACCTAGAATGGAGTGATAGCTTGAAATCAATAAAAATATAGGGAAACAATGATGCAAAAGAAATAAGTCAAACAAGACCTATACTAGACCCCTACTAGCCATGCCAGGAAATTTGTCAAACATATCATCAACATGCAACCTACAGGTGTAAACAACAAAATTAAGTGTAGGGATCTCATACTTATTTGAGAATTTCTATGAACCATTGTTCCCTCATGTCATTTTCGGCAGTATCATCTATTAGGCCATAGATACACTATCCATTCATATACAAGTAAAAACATGTTGAGATCCATCATAGCTACTGTCATAAAATATACATATAACCATCATAATAGGAACATAATTACAATAAACATATCAACCATCAAAAACCACATATACATGAATACATTTTCACATGGAAATCAAGGGAATTGATTTCTCATTAATGAATACATTAACCAACTATAGGTGGGACTACCATGTTCCCCCCGACCATAGAATGGTTGAGCCAAATATTTCTTCAACCATTCACCCCCGTGCCATATTCCAAGCACGAATGTCAGAATCAAACCAAAAGAACCAATTGGGGCATATTGAATCTAAACCACCCCACCCTCATCAATAGAAACCATGCTTTACTGTAATCCATCCTAGATCACTAGGCCAACACAATGAATACATCATAACAGGCTTTACCGTGATCTCCACCCGATCACTAGACCAAACAAGCATGGATTCCACCGGATCTCTTCACCTACACTAAGAGGAACTTTCCTGTCTCCTAGTCTCTCAGGATTTACTACAACCCAAACCTAGATCACCAGGCCCTAAAATGAGACCCACTCTCCAAGCTTTACCGCATATCCCAAACCTAGGATTAATAGGCCCAACAGAGAGTGAACCACCTCTTGGTTTTACCGTATATCCTGCCATTCACTAGCAAGGATTCCTAGGCCATCTGAGATAGCACAAAATCCAACTTTACCACAACCCACTGTCTAACTCAAGGGTTACTGTTGGCATGCTGGGCCCTGACCCAGGTTCAACATTAATTAGCTAAGAAAATCCCTACACTAGTCGCCCTTTCGGCATCAATCTACGGAGCACAGACTGAAATCTCACCCAAAGCAATATGGGGGGATGCAGGAACCAAGTTTCTACACTCGGATATGGTAGTGATGTCATTTTATACCCTAAACCTTTCTTCGCACAGGTCGATAAGCCTTTTAGGCCTTATCTATATACTCCTCTTAGTCATCCTCTAGACCTCTGTGAAGTTCTATGACTGTCCTTTGCATACCCATGATAGGCGGATTAGACACTTACGCAACTCTATAATTACTCTTACTTCTGTATTTACCTAGATTAACTTAAGTATCTGATAACTTCAACATGGTTTAAGATGATCTTCGTGTAAACATATATTCTTACTTGTGTTCATTTAACAAAGAAAAACATATGAATTCGCACATCAATACAACATTAAAACATAAACCCAGTATTCATCATAACATAATCATATGCATTTATAATAGAATTAAAATAGATCATACACAGATAATTCCAAAATAATTCTCTTTATTGATGCTTCAGATCTTATTTACAGACTCTAACCGCCTTGAGCGCACAGCTGTAGGGGTTTGTGCACTCAGCTGCAGATTTCTACCCTAGGCCTTTGCGCACACAACTGTAGAGCCTCTTTCCTACGCTAAGACTCTTCACTCTTAGCTCTCACAGATCCATTACATTCATCAATGACTCAAAACATACCAAGAACTGAACTACCTTAGACTCTTCTAAGACTTCCCTTTTTATACAATCCCATGGTCTGTGGACCACAGATAGATCTCCTAAAGCTGACATGACTTACATAAACTAAGGGAGGAAACACTTAATGACACTTCACATCTTCATGCTCCGCGACCACAAAATGTAGAGACTTTACAATTCTTATACAAAAAGTTGGGCTTTTAACCCCAAAAATGACCCTAGGAGACTCATTCCCAACGGTCCCCCAACAAAAATATGGTGACTCACCCTTGAGTCACTTTGATGGTGCGAAGATATTATCGTGAAGACCTCCTAGCTCCACTTGAACTACTGCAACTTTGACAATACACTGCATCGTTACCTGCTTAATTTGTTCCACTAGATACTCCATCGCTAGTCATGCACTATCTGCCTTGATTTGCTGCTGTATTTCCTGCAAGCTAGCCAATTTTCCCTCAATGGTGGCAATGAGTGCATAGGTCTCATCCATCCAAGGCCCCAATTTGGCCTGCATTACTACCTCTCTTCACTGTCAAATCTAACCATTCCCCCCAAAATCCGTTCATAAATGCTAGATTGGCGGCAGATTTTCAAAGATCTCACATTTAAATTCCGCCTAAATTCCAGCCCCCGCTCCTCTTAGCCATTTTCTCATTGTCAAATCATGAACAATGACCATAATGATCACTTTTTGGCTGCCCTGCATGGTTTCTCCTCCTATAGCGCAGCTCCCCTCGCGCTTTTGTTGATACTGTTACGTTCCTCCTTTCTACTCAGTCCCTCACGTCGCACAACTCTACAACCCGAGCAATGTAGTTTATAGTCCCGTGCCTCCTTTCAGCTACCTAGAGCTTTGAGACTGTGCTTCCACCATATAGTCATCTGGTCAGATCCCTAGTGTATGGCTTCAATTGGCTGCCATTTACCTTTCTTGGAAATGGACCTCCATTCAACTTCACTAGTTGAACTGCCCCACCATCGGTAATATCCTTGATGGCATAGGGCCCCAACCAATGCATCCAAAATTTTCCTGGAAGTTTATCAAAACATGCTGTCATATAATAACATTAAATCATTTAACTTGAAGGTGCATAGTTTGATGTGCCAATCGTGACATGCCATTTCACACTCCTTTTGAACCTACTGTGGAATCTAGCCAAAAATCTATCATCTCCCAGCTCTATCAACTACACGATCCCCTCTTCCAGGGATCTATGATCCACCATTCATGTGAATTCTGTTATGTGAAAATTAGGTGCAATGTACTCCATCGACATCACATCTACACCATAAATGAGCCTGAAAGGTGTTTATCCAATCAGCTTTTTGCAAGTCGTTCTGTAAGCCCATAGCACTGCGGGTATGCCAATATCCTAGTCATTTCTTTGTGCATTGCAAATATTCAACAATGCATTCTCCAATATCTCATTAAATGCTTCAACCATCCCATTAACCTACGGTTGATACGGCGTACTCTTTTGGTGGTAAAATTGGAATTCCTCTATCAACGTGCTGATTGTCTCATTAAGGAAATGCGTATCGCGATTGCTCATCAAAATGTTTGGGTAACCAAACCTAGTTAGCACATAATCAAAGATGAATTTAGTTGATGTTTCCCCTATGCAGTCCTTCACAGGCTGTGCCTCTGTGCATCTGGTCAAATACTCCATCGCGGTGATGATATACCCCGCACCTGTCTTCCTTCCTGGAGGCTGGATTGGTCCTACAAAATTAATCACCCACTTCTCGAATGGTTGTAATGAAACTTGTGGATTCAGAGGTAGCTCATCCCTCCACGATGGCATGCCCGTCCTCTGACATGCATCACACTCCTTACAATAAGCCTTGGAATCCTTATGTAGCGTCGGCCACCACAACCCAGTGCGTAAAAATTTCTGCGCTGTTTCTTTTCCTGTGTAATGTCCTCCCATGGCTCCTCCATGAGCTTCAACGAGGATGTTGTTCCATTCAAATTTAGGTACATAGCATTACAGAATTTCATCTGAGCCCATTTTATATAAATGCCCTGTAATGACAAAAACGTTTGTCGTGCGCACCACTAGCGCCTTCTTTTGTTGACTAGTATACCCCTCTGGAGCCATCCCCATCGTCAGGAAGTGTATGATATCTACAAAGTGATTGTCTGCAACACGCAGTGCAAAGAGCTACGTGTTAGGAATTCCTTCCTCCAAATTAGTAGGTTCCTCTCCTGTGTCAATGCGCAATAGATGATTCAGTCCTGCATTCAATTGTCCTGGCTTCACAATAACTTCGAAATCATATTCCTAAAACAGCAACATCCATCTGCATATCTTCCCCCCAACACAAGATTGTTAACCAAGTACTTCAATGCGGAACGGTCTACATACATCTTAAAGTGTCTGCCTAGCAAGTAGTGTCTAAACTTCTAGAGTGTGTACACCATAGCCAAACCTTCGTGCTCTGTTGTTGAATAGTTCTTCTCAGCTTCAGACAACTTCCTACTCGCAAACACTATAGGGTGATCCAATTCTCCCTCACCAGCCTGTGTCAGTATTGCCCTGAGCGCAATACATGATGCATCCACATGCACACGAAATTCCTTCTTTTAATCCAGGAACATTAGGATCGACATGGTGACCATCTTTTCCTTTAACACATCTAAGCTTTGCTGACACTCTTCATTCCAACAGAATGTAACATCCTTCTTTAACAGCTTCTCCATCGGCGTGATAATCTGGGCATAACTCTTAATGAACTTTCTATAGTATCCTGTATGACCCAACGTTGTGTGCAAGTGTTTCACACTTCTTGGTGCCCTTAAATTGATTATAATTGCTATCTTAGTTGGGTCGACCATTAATCCTTGTCTGCACACCACATGGCCCAGCAAGATTCTGAACAAACATTTCTTCAAATTGAAATCAATCTGATACCTCTGACATGTATCTGACATCAATCGTAGGCTGGCTACATGGCATTTCACTAGCCCAAACACCTTCCAATCACCAAAGTATACCTCTAGAAACTTGTGAATGAAGTCCTTAAATGTTGCGATGACTACGCACGAAAGATTTCCGACACGTTCTTCAGTCCAAAAGGCATTACAGTGTACTGAAAGCATCCCCATTCAGTCGTGAAGGTCATTTTACTTCTATCTTCCAGTGCGATCTTGATCTGATGGTACCATGAGAACCCATCTATGAGCGAATATGCTCCCTGTCCTCCTACATTATCCAACACTTCCATCGGTGAATGGAGTCGGAAAAGGATCATGAACACAAGCATCATTCAACTTCCTGAGATCTACGCATATCCTTATTTCATCCTTCTGATTCTTTTCCTGAACTACTATTGGGCTTACCCAATCAGACTCTTCTATTTTTTCAATAATACCCACTGCAAGCATTTTATCCAACTCTAAGCCTACCCTTTCTTTATACTTCGGATTGAGGCGGTAAGGCCTCTTCTTGATCGGCTTTGTGTCCGGTTTCAACATAATTTTCATAACTCCCAGGTCCCTTGTTATCCCTTTCAAATTTGAAAACTTCATGGGGAACAAGTCTTGATATTTATGGAGCAATTCAGCGACCTTATCTGCTGTTGCATCATCCTAGTAGTCCCCAATCTTTGCAAATTTTGGCTCTGTCTCTGTCCTAATGTTCACTTGTCTAGTTTTTAGTGAATTGGTGATATATGGATTTTCAATTTGTAGTCCTTCAATGATCCAAATTGGATCCTTAAACATTTCCATGACTATTTCAAATTATGTCATGCTTCAAAATCTTATGAATGAGGAGCTTATCAAAGATGACCTCTGGACAATGGCAATTTGTGGCTAGCATGGAACAGAGAGGACCCTTTGTCAAAGCACGTTAGCCGTTGGGCAATGGAGACTGCGCATGGACACAAATTGGAAATCAAAAGCCTAGATCCAAAAACAGAGGCAGTTTCTGATACGAGATTAGCGTAAAGCGCTAATCGCATATCGCAAGGCAAAACTCTCAGTGGAGGAAAGCCCTGAGCGCTCGGTCACGAGAAAAATAGGAAACCGTGTGGAAATCATCAGAAGGCAGGTCCCGTGCCCAAAACCAGTAGTATATTGCATACACTCCGAGCAGTAAGCAGGTTTGGGCGAGTTCAGCGCGATGCCACACATCGAGTGACATGCGTCCAGCAGATGTGAGAGAAAACCGCTTACATCGCGTGAGTAACGGTCGAGCAACTTACCCACATGATATAGACGGAGACCATAGGATCTGGAGGCTCCAGATCAATGACGGAGAATCAACCTAATGGAAGATCGGATTTGATGGGGAAATAGACTGAGGTACATGAGATATGAGGTCTGACATGATCGATGAGTTGGAAGAGGAAAATTTTCGCGGGAAATCTTGGAGCGACAGAAATAACGACCGTTCAAAGAGAACTAACACTCAGTTCATGAGGAAATCGGTGGCCACCTCTCTGTGAAGTGTTACACAATGATGATTATGTAGAGTAGGGGAATTACAGTGGATAGAGGCAGGCAATCCAGAGAGTTGGGAAGCAGAAACAGATAGTTAGGGAGGAGATTGGCTTTAAGCCATGAACAGACAAAGAGCATGGGGAACAAAAGTAGATAGAAAGAAGTGAATTGCAGAGAACAGAGAAGCCGAGCTAACCTATAGAGCAAAGGCAACATCGAACAGATAGAACAGAGAGACTCAAAGAGTCTGTGAACTCCAGAGAAGGCTTGAGAGGTTCAAGCAACTCCTTTGTGTATACCTATCAGGTGTTGAGTACCAGATTGGACTCATACCACTGAGACCAGTTGAGGTCAAGATTCAGTAAGGGGAATCTATGTACTCTAGATACTTGGGGGATCCAAGTACAATCCTACTAATCATTCTCTGTTAAGTGAGACTCAAATTGAGCTCCTTATTGTAAAATCTCTGCTTTAAGACACAATAGAAAAAGCCACCACTGAAGGATGGACCCAGAGACGTAGCCCAGGAGGATTGGGTGAACTCCTTATTAAATTTGTTGTGTTTTGTATTTTCTTACTGTGTTTATGTTACTATTCCAAGTTCCTGTGTATTTCACAATATTATTGATTCGTTGCTTAGAATAACATAGGCACACCCCAACACATGGTTCTGTAATGCCTTCATTAATTAACTGATATCATTCACGAATGATTTCAGATCAAGTGGTATCAGAGCTCTAGGTTGTTTAAGGTTAGACAAGCTTGTGCTGGATTTTGTTGTTGAGTGCTAACTAGATCAAAGCTTAAATTAGGAGAAGGAGAGTTGGTCGAAACTAACCCAGAAATTGGAAGAGTCTGTTCTAAGAAGAAAATGTTAGAAGAAAGTCCCTTAGGACCAGATCCCTAATTCATAGATAGTTTCCTGGCCATGAGGTCCATGGTAGAGGAAATGTTTAGGGAGTTTAAGAAAGGTAAAGATGAAGATTCATCGCACTCCAAAGAAAAAGGAGAGGAATAATCTCTCCTCCATGACCACTCAAAAGGTAAAGGGAAAGAAGAAAACTTTCTCACACCTCCTAATAGCCCTGAACATAAAAAGAAGACATCTTTGATTAAATTAGATGTTTAATTTGATTTACCAATATGTGATGGAGAGTTGAATGCACAGAAGCTGGATGATTGGATCAGACAAATTGATGTTTATTGCAGAGTGCAGAGTATCAACTCAGACAAGAGTAAGATCCAGTTGGCTAGTCTATGCCTCGGAGGCATTGCCTTGGTATGCTGGGAACACAGGACACAAGCTGACATGAAGAAACATGGTAAGATTCTTTTTTTCTGGAGTGAATTTGTTTCTACAATCAAAAACCAGTTCTATCCACTAGCTTACATGCAGCAAGCCATGATGAGCTGGAAAACTCTTCGCTAATTGAAAGGGAAAAGTGTACAAAGTTACACCCAAGAATTTAGGAAAAAATCTTTGATTCTAGGAATTTCATTAGACTCACCTGAGACTCTGTTGAAGTACATAGGTGGTATACACAGCTACATGAGGCACACTATCCTCATGTTTAATCACACTAGTATAGATGAGGTATCTGTTCAAGCTACACATCTAGAAGCTAGAGGAAAGAATGGGAACCCAAAAGTTGGAGGATCATCCAAGCCCATTGCAAGCAAGAATAAGGAGAAAAGAAAACAAAAATGGAAAGAGATGAAGGTCAACACTACACAGAAAAGCAAATCTTCATGCACTCACTATAAGAAGGATGGGCATGATGAT
The DNA here is from genome assembly GCA_000404065.3 of Pinus taeda. Lineage (NCBI taxonomy): Eukaryota > Viridiplantae > Streptophyta > Pinopsida > Pinales > Pinaceae > Pinus > Pinus taeda. The sequence continues at coordinate 121,507 of APFE031625696.1, read as the reverse complement.
GAGCACTGTTGGATTCTACATTTGGAGTTGAGACCTAAGAAGTTCGAGGTCAAGAAGAAGAAGACTGTTGCAGCTATTCAGAAAGATTTGGGGTCAGACTCAGGAGAAGAATTAACCATTGCAGCCACAGGTATAAAAGGTAAAGATTCTGAAGCATCTACTAGTAATTCTACGCAATCTATTAATGATGAAGAAAATGAGAGAAAAAGACATGAGCTTTTCCATATTCGAGTTATTTCCAAGCATCAAAAGATTGATACTTTGTTTGATAGTGGCTCACAAGTAAATTTATTCTGAAGCAATTGTAAAAGTTGGGATTACTAACTACACTCACAAGAAACCATACCCATAGGTTGGTTAAGTGATTAAAGACAACTACAAGTGATAACAATGTAAACTAAGTTTCTTTTGGTTCAACATTTGTATATAGGTTGAGTAGATATAGTTCCTCTGGGTTAATGTGGAATTGTTTTAGGAAGTCCTTACTGTATGATAGAAAAAGCCTATTTTCTATAGAGTTGAGCAACACGTATCTACTGTTAAGATGGAATCAATACTTTGAAGAGCTCATAAGCTCAAGAATAATTATACTCTCATAAACTCAGGGTAGATGAAACGAATTGTAAATTCATGCAAACAATTTTTACTGATGGTTGCAAAGGAAAAGAAGCCTAACAAAACCAATGTATTTGAGGGCTGTGATGCTAAACAATAAGCTAACTTAGAAAAAGTTGTTTCAGAATATGATATCTTGTTTCAAGAACCTAAAGTTCTGCCACCCAAAAAGGAAATATTGCATGATATTATTTTGCAGCAAGATGCTCCATTGCCTAACATTGGAATGTACAAGTTTTCTGCTTTAGAGAATGCAAAAACCAAGAAGCAGGTGCAGGAGTTGCTCAAGAAGGGGTTTGTCAGACCTAGCACATCACCATGTGGGTCTCCAATCATTTTGGTAAGAAAGAAAGATGGCTCGTAGAGAATGTGCATTGATTACCGAGCATTGAATAAGATAACAATAAAAAATCGTTATTCCCTTCCTCGCATAGATGATCTATTAGATCAATTGAAAGAAGTTGTTTTTTTTTCCAAGTTAGACTTGCATAGTGGATATCATCAGGTTAGAGTTGTAGAACAAGATGCATGGAAGAATGCTTTCAAAACAAAGTAGGGATTGTATGAATGTCTGGTTATGCCTTTTGGCTTAACTAATGCTTCTGCTACTTTCATGAGAATAATGAATGATGTACTCAAACCTTTTCTTGATGATTTTGTTATTATATATCTGGATGAAATTCTTATATTTAGCAAAATGTGGGAAGAACATTTAAAGCATGTTAAGCAGACACTAGATGTTTTGAAAAGAGAAAAACTTTATGTTAAACTCTCAAAATGTGAATTTGGCGAAACATCTTTGAATTATTTGGGTCATATAGTAGGGGGTGGTGAATTGAAGATAGATCCCTCTAAAGTTGCAGTCATTGTAAAATGGCCTAAACCCAAATCTGCTACAGGAGTTAGAAGCTTCTTAGGAGCAGCACAATATTGGAGAAAGTTAATTTCTAACTTTTCCTTAATTGCAGCTCCCTTACATGCTTTAACAGGATTGAAAAAGGTGTTTCAGTGGGGAGGCAAACAGCAGAAAGCCTTCGACACCTTGAAAGAAAAGATTAGTACAGCACCAGTACTAGCACTGCCTGATCTTCAAACACCATTTGAGATCCAAATGGATGCCAGTGACTATGCCATGGGAGCAGTGTTGACACAGCACGGAAAACCCATATGTTATCATTCTGAGACATTTAATTCTGCAGTAGTTAACTATCCTACATATGATAAAGAATTGTATGCATTAGTATAGAGTGTGAAAAAATGGAAACATTACTTAATGGGCAAAGAGATAGTAATACATACTGATCATCAACCGCTTCAATATCTACACTCCCAAACTAAGTTGCAGCAATCAAGACACTATAGATGGATGGGTTTCCTACAACAGTTCCATTTAGTCATCATATATAAAAATGGCATACACAATAAAGTTGCAGATATGTTATTTAGACCAATTATGAATGCATCCACTATACTTAGGCATAATTCAGTACTGCATGAGAGCTACATTAAACAATATGCTCAAGATATAGATTTTAAAGATGTATATGCAACTTTAAGTCAAGGCAAACGAGTAGAAGAATTGGATTATCATGTTAAGGACTGACTCTTGTATCATTGTGGGAAGCTATGCATTCCACAAACTGAAAGAGTAAAGACAATTCAAGAAGCACACACTTCTCTAATATCAGGTCACTCTGGGGTAAGTAAAATGGTTTCACAGCTGCAAATATTTTGTTATTGGCCAAAAATGAATGAGATAGTTTCTAGATATGTAAGAGGGTGTACCATGTGTGCTAAAAGCAAGCCCAACAATAGGAAACTAGGCTTGTACACTCCACTACGAGTTCCTTCTCATCCTTGGGAAAGTATTTCCATGGACTTTGTTGGAGGACTGCCTAAATCTAGGAAAGGTCATGACTATTTACATGTTGTTGTGGATAGGTTTAGCAAAATGTGTATTTTGATACCTTGTAATAAACAAATTACAGCTGAACAAACTGCAAAGTTGTTCTTTTAGCATGTATGGGTCCGTTTTGGACTACCCACTTCCATTGTATCTGATCAAGACACCCAATTTGTTGGGAAGTTTTGGTCGAGTCTGTGGGAACTGATGGACACCAGACTAAAGAAAAGCACAACCTTTCATCCACAGATAGATGGCCAGACAAAATTAGTCAATAGGATAGTGATCCAGTTGCTCAGAGGCTAATGTAGCAAGCATCCCAAACATTGGGATGAACATTTGTGTTATGTGTAGCATGCTTACAATTGAGCAAAACATTCTTCTACACAAAGATCTCCTTTTGAGATCTGTTTTGGTTTCACACCAAGGTCTCCCTTGGATTTTGTCTTCGGTAAAGACATAGCAGTTGATGGACACAGTGATGTGGAAAAGGCAACCAAGTTCATTAAACAAATCCAAGAGATTCACCAGGCAGTACAAGAACAACTGGAAAAGAGCCAAGCCAAATACAAGGCAAGGCATGACAAGCATCAGATGGAGAATAGTTTCCAAGTTGGTGATCAAGTCTAGCTGTACATCAACAAAGACAAAATGTAAGGTGAAGGTAAAAAGCTAAAGCCAATAAGGTATAGACCTTTCAGGATACTTGAGAAAATTGGTGAGAATGCTTTTCAACTTGATTTACCAGTTTACATGCACATCTACTCAGTCATTAATGCAGGCAGCTTGAGACTATTTGAACCTTCATTAATTGAAGATCCTAAAGAGTAGAGTCAATTTCCTTCTATTGATGATCTGTTACCTGAATATCTCAATGAATTGCAGGAAGACATAGTTTTGGATAGGAAGGTGAGGATGACACGGAGGGGAGATGTTGAGTACCTCGGGATTGGACTCAAGGGTTCAAAGCCAAGCAGTGCAAAATGGATAGAAATTGGACAGGTGAGACAGCTATACCCTCACTTACTCGATGCTTGAAAACCAACTTTTGGTGGTCCAAAATATTTTTTCAGTGGGAAGGCCATGATCCGAATTGGATCCTTAAACATTTCCATGACTATTTCAAATTATATTAGGCTTCAAAATCTTATGAATGACGAGCTTATCAGATATGACCTCTGGACAATGGCAATTTGTGGCCAGCACGGAACAACAAGGACCCTCTGTCAAAGCACGCTGACCGTTGGCCCATGGAGACCATGCATGGACACAAATTGGCAATCGAAAGCCTCGATCCAAAAACAGAGGCATTTTTGATACACGATTAGTGCTATCGCAGGGAAAAACTCTTAGTGAAGGAGAGCCCCGAGCGCTCGGTCACAAGGAAAACATGAAATCGTGCGGAAACCATCAGAAGGTGGGTCCTCCGCCCAAAACTGGTAGGATATCACGTGCACTTCGAGCGATAAGCGGGTTTGGCCGAGTTTAGCGCATTTCCACACACTGGGTGACACACGTCTAGTAGATGTGAGAGAAAACCGCTTACATCGCGTGAGTAACGGTTGAGCAACTTACCCGCACGATATAGACGGAGACCATAGGATCTGGAGGCTCCAGATCAACGACAAAGAATCAACCTAATGGAAGATCGGATTTAATGGGGAAATAGACTGAGGTACATGAGATATGAGGTCCGACATGATCGATGAGTTGGCAGAGGAAAAGTTTCACGGGCAATCTTGGAGCAACGAAAATAACGACCATTCAAAGAGAACTAACACTCAGTTCATGAGGAAACCAGTGGCCACCTCTCTATGAAGCGTTACACATAGATGACGACGAAGAGCATGGGAATTCTAGCGGATAGAGGTAGGCAATCTAGAGAGCCAGGAAGCTGAAACAAACAGTTAGGGAGCAGATTGGCTTTTCAACCATGAACAGACAAAGAGTAGGGGGAACAGAAGTAGAGAGAAATAAGTGAATTGCAGAGAATAGAGAATCCGAGCTGACTTGCAAAGCAAAGGTAGCATCGAGCAGACAGAACAGGGAGAGTCTAAGAGTCTATGAACTGCAGAGAAGGCTTGAGAGGTTCAAGCAACTCCTCTATGTAGACCTGTCAAGTATTGAGTACCAAATTGGACTCATACCACTTAGACCAGTCGTGGTCGAGATTCAGTAAGGGGAGTCTGTGTACTCTAGAGACTTGGGGGATCCAAGTACAATCCTACTAATCATTCTCTGTTAAGTGAGACTCAAATTGATCTCCTTACTGTAAAATCTCTACTTTAAGACACAATAGAAAAGGCCACCACTGAAGGCTGGACCTGGAGACGTAGCCCAGGAGGATTGGGTGAACTACTTATTAAATCTATTGTGTTTTGTATTTGCTTATTGTGTTTCTCTTACTATTCCAAGTGCATGTGTATTTCACAATCTTATCGATACCTTACTTAAAATAACATAGGCACACCCTAGCACATGGGTCTGTAATACCTTCATTAATTAACTGAGATCATTCACGAGTGATTTCAGATCATTCAACTTCATGGTGACCTTCAATCTCTGGTATATTAATGTTCCTTGGATCCTCTTCCTCTTCTTCGGAAGTCACATTGTAGCACTCTAGTGCGTGGTGCAGCTAGGTGGTCCAATCCGGTTGAATTAAGTCCAAGGGATCCTGTGGTGTTCTGAAGATCACTGCCTTGACTTCCTGCAATGCCTCATCAATACATTCAAATCCATCCTCAAAGCTAAACATCATCAAGAACCCCTATTGCAAAACGTCCCATTCTTCAGTGCCATGGCAAAGCTTCATTTCCAAGTACGAGTTCATCAATATTACATCCAAGGTATGAAAAAATAAATGCACCCATTCAGGTTGAGGCTCCACTCCATAAACCTTAGTCCATTTGGCTAGGTGATCCCATAGATCATCCCTTCCATCATATTTCTCTGTTAGTCGAATTTGTGGGTGACCAAACCAAAATCTCATCATCTTTCTGTACACGTGCTAATCATCAAAACTATCTTTGTGCATACCCCACCATCTCACAGGCACAATGCCCAATCTAAGGCCTGGAAGCAATGCTTCTCTCGCACTTCCCTTTCAAATGCATCCAAAAATTTATCGACATCAGTTAAACCATCATAATGGGGTAGACTCCTTACCTCTGATGATATACAACGCAATGACTTGGTCATCATATTAGAGTGCAACGTAGATACTTCATGCAGTCGATTCTGCCAGTGATCCAACTCCTCATCTGAATCTGATGTGAAGGAACTTTCGTGGTCCCAAGAATGGATCCATCTATTGTCAGATTCAACCAATCCTGATCTCGCGTCGTTCTCTTATAAATTTGGTCCAAATCATCATCGCTTTCATAATCACGGACTGGTTCAGTATAGCGCAGTCCTTCTGCAGGGTCCAGGGGAACTACTATGCAGAGGGCTTTCTTCTCAAATATAATCTTCTACTTCTTCAAACTGACTACCCCATTCATGTCAGTAGCCCAATCGATCCCAAGGACCGTAGGGCAGGGATTTTGTCATCCACAATCTCTATCACTTCAAAATAAGCCAATGTGCTCGCGCCCTCAATATCAACTGTCACTCCGTGCAATCTTCCCATGGGGATGATTTTTTGTTGATTTTCCATTCTTAATTGAATCGGAGACCACTTCAGCGCAGGTCTCCCCATCCTCTCTTATGCCTGTTTAGGAAAAACATTTGCGTCTGACCCTAGATCCAGAATAATTTGATCCATCTCATATTCTCCTATCTGCGTAGTGAGCCTCATCTCACACCCTGTTCTTGCCTTGTGCTTACCAATCTTCTTGACCACCCGCAGTCCGTCAGGAATGTTTTATTTTTGGCACACTTATTTATTAGCTCCTGCAGTCTTTTCATAGCCTTGATATCACGCAACAACTTCATACAGGTGTACAAGAAATTAGTAAGCATGGAAGGGTCCATCTCTTCAACTGGATTATCTTGACTTCCTGAGGTAGAGGCCTCAACAAAGCCTTTCTTTTCTTCCATACACGTTTCCCTTACGAGCTCTAGATCAAAACCATCTCCTTTTTTGGAGGTTTGTGGACCCATTCACCTTCTTCAGGCTGCTTCCCCTTATCTTCACCAATTGTCATTCCACTCCAAAGCACAATATTTACCTTGGCATTCTCTTCGCAAGGCTTAGCCCTCATCATCTGCAGGTTCAAAGTTAGCTGTTGAGGCTACACCCCCTTTTTGCATATCTTAGCTAATAATACAGGGAAATCCTCTATTGCATGGTCAAAATGAGTATAATATTGGCATGGAAGATGTGCTGGTTCGTGAACTCTCGCATGTAGTTTCCTGGTTCTCCATAGCTATAACAAATAACATGTCTCTGACCTCTAGCAAGTCCTCCTTCACCTTGGCCTCGTCCGCACCCCTGATATTCACCTCGTGCCCCCCACCGCCTTAGTCCAGAGGTTGGGCTTTTTCCTGCACCCTATATGTGGGTGTTCTATTCATCATTAGCTCATAGCTATGGAAATTATGCTCATCATGACCCATAGATTGACATAAGTTGCAGAAGAGCTATTGTGGTGTCCGTACAAATTTCTGTAGGAAATGTCAATTGTATGTCACATGCTTTCCAGCTACCTAACAGATAGCACACCATAGCACGAGCCATGTACTTGGCCCTGCTTGAGCTTTTGGCCTTAGAGGCACCGGTCCCCTTGCTACAACATATTCGTGAAGATTGGACAATGATCTTTGTCATGCCGCTGACTTTTGCATTTTAGGTACCAAACTTCTTTGTGCACCTCTTCCTTAACTTCTCTATCTTTATTTAGACTTTGAAATTCTAGGCACAAGTTCTGTAACTATGCGTGAATCTGTTGAACTCCCAAATTAGCATCTTGCATCAGTGTCTCGTGCAATCTCATTGCAATCTCCAGAGCTTCCACCTGGGTCCCAATATTTTGCTACGATAAAGAAACCCTCAAATGAGGCAAGATGTTAGGCATGGAATCCCCCCATAGCATTGTTTGGGGCTCAAAGCCCAAGTTTTAAGTAATATTGTTGTAAACACTCCATGAATTGTGGGAGCGGAGCACGAATTGGATGATAGAGTCATAGGGTTGTCCGCCCTAAGTTTTGAATGTAGTGTCGGCCTACCCATGGTCTGCAGACCATGGGATTGTATAAATAGAGCAAGGCTTTAAGTTGTAAAGGAGAGGGAGAACCAATGAATGGAGTTTGAAAGATAGCGAGGATAGAGCAAGAGTCTAGTATCTTGGGTCGTAGTAGTAGGAAGAGGCTCTGCACCTGAGTGTGCAGAGGCCTAGTAGAGTTCGCAGCTGAGTGTGCAGACCCCTGAAGCTGAGTGCGTAGGGCGGAGTCGAGTCTGTAACCAAGGAAGAAGAATAATAAAGAGAAGTTTTATCTGAATTTCGTGTATCCGTTATTATGTTATTACATGTTTGATATCAAGTGCAATTACACTATTTATTTACTGTGCACTTTTGTATGAATAATAAATGTTGTTAAGTATAAATGAAAGCATACAGATAAGCTAAGTTAATCCACTAATATTGGGTTTCTAGTAAGGGTTTGGGTAATAACATTGTTCGGGCCTCGAGTAGGGCTGCACGAAGGCAGCATCACCAGCTGTGTAGTACTGATAAGTGTGCGTAGCGACGTGCGCACAGGGTCAGACCGCAGACCTCTAGAACCCATCAGACATCCCTAGGGTGTGGAAACCTAGTTCTAGCACCCTCCCATACTACTTTGGGTGAGACCTCAGTCCGTGCTCCGCGGACTGTTGCTGAAAGGGCTAGTAGTACCGGGATTTTTTTTGGCTAAATCATCTTCGAACCTGGGTCAGGCCCCAACAAGCCAACAAATGGTTTCGTTGCCTAGACCCGAGATCTGCATTAGGGATGTCTGATGTCATGTCATTGGAATCCAACAAAGAAAGAGATTTAAGGGTAGTTAGATAGAAATAGTCATGAGTTCATGATGCAGGAAAAAAAGAATCCGTGATTATCAAAGGAACAGTGGTTGGAGCGCTACTTATATACGAAAATCCATGAAATTTTCTTTGCATCCTCTCCCTTTGAGTTATATGAGTGGATCGCAAAGCTAGCAGATAGTCAGGGAAGGTGTAGGCTCAACACACCAATTGTGTGGAATCCAGAAGCAGTACGCAGACTAGAAGCCTCAGAAGATAAGATTGCACGTGTTTTGGACCATGGCTCAATCGAATTATAGGGGGTTTATCACCGAGTTTGTGGTAGACACGACAGTTAGCTATAGTGAGGCGGAACAACGCTTCCTCAAAGGACCGTGAGGTAAGTACATTAAATCTTTGAACACTTGGATTAAGATGCTATTGTGTGAAAATCGGGTTATGCGAATAAATTGATATTTTGGGCTACTCAAAGTGGGAGGATCTATAGAAACTAAGGTAGCACAGAAATAAAGAATAACCCCTCGATTTCGCTTCGATGGGAAAGTGAGGAAGAGCTCGCGAAAGTTTCTCCAAGAAGCGCGATCAGTCTGATAAGGCAGCGAATTCCACACCTACCACCTCCACTTACACTGCCACCAGTCTCACCATCTTCACCTCCATCTCTGCCGACACCACCTCCACCACCACCATAGTTCAATATAGTGAGCGTGGTAAAATTGCTGGTATTCAGGGGAGTAGGGAATGAAGATCCGAACCAATTTTGGTTCGTGGTAAGGGCCATATGGGAAGCACAAGGAGTCGCGGATGATAATATAAAGAAGGAAACGTTGGTGAGCGAATTGCAGGATCGCTCACTGACGTGGTACATTAAGCATTCTAATGACCATCCGAACGCACGGATCGTAGATATACAGGTCACGTTGAACAGGGATTTTAGCAGGCCAAAGTCGGAGACACAATCGATTATCGGGTTTAAGGAGATCACAATGCTTCTAGGTGAGACTCCATGGGATCTAGATCAGAGACTGAAGAGTATGATTTGCGAAGCCAACATGACCTTGATAGAGGGGCAGCACCTCACATGGTTTGTGTTGAAAAATGGAAACAAGAAATTGCTAAAAGTAGAAGTGCTAAAAATAGCACTGCTAAAAATTGTAGTTTTGGTACCAGTGCTGGATTGGGAAACAGGGAATGAAAAATGGAAGTGCTAAAAATATAAGTTCTATTTTTAGCAGTTTAGTGTGGATTCCTATTTTAGTTAGTCCTTGGACTAGAAATAGGAAGTAAAATTCGAATTTGATATTAACAATAGTTTGTAAATTAATTAATTAATTCAGTTTGAGTTAATTAGTTAAGGAATTATGAACTTGAAGTCTATGTGAGCACATGCAATAGTTTATCTATTAATTGATGAATTTATCCATCAGTTAAAGAGATAAGGATGAGTTGTAATTAGTTGGCTTAGTTAACTGAGTCAAGTCCAGTTAGATTAATTTAACAACTTGTTAAATTAATGAGATTCAGTTTGTTAATGCTTGCATGCATGTAAAACTGGTATTTTCAGATCGCTGAAGGTTCACTCATGGATAACTCATGCATGTCAGTTTAGACAAAGACCCAGTTGAGATCAAATAGAGGGACAGTCTACTATCAGTTGCTAGGATATTCCTTGGTGAATATTCCTGGCATTCAAAAGGAATATTATTCCTTATGGATTGCGTAGTTGGACTTGAGATTACAACAAGTATGATATGGCCAATTCACACATGTTATGACATTGGACCCCAATCAAAACTGCGCAAGGAAATAGGAGCTTGGAGGACTTGTGGAGCCTATATATATAGGTCTAGATAGTCCATGAGCTACATCATCAGAGTACAAAGAGAGCATGATAGCTTTTGAGTTGATTCCTTTTGTATGTTGTTGAGGATTTCCACTTGATTGATAATACAGAGATGGAGTTTTAGGCTAGTGCTTTCCCCAGGTTATATCTTATGTGTTATGGTTGATTACTTCTCATTCTTAGTTATATCTATTCATGCTTGATGTTGCTCATGTTAAATTAAGCTTCTGAAAAGTTTATGGTAGACATAGATCTAGTATTATGCTTTAGTACATTGCATATATCAGTTTGATCTGCAGGTGAAATTTCTACATGATATCAGTGAGCTAGCTAATTTGTACAGAAAATTCTACAATTCGTACCGTCACTAAGACCGCATCTAAGAATGACACTTTCGCAGCAGAAGTTATCCACCTAGGTTGAAGCTTTGGAGATTGGAATGAGACTGCATGAGACCCTAATACAATATCCTGGCCTGTGAGTCCAACAAATCCACACGCAACTGCAAAATTTGTGTCTAGAAATGCAGAGTTTGAAACAGGACGGGACAACTCACCCAGAAGCACATGAGGAGGTATGGTGCATAAAATGCAAAGGTCAGGGGTATGACAAGGACCATTGTCCAGTCTTCACGAATTACTTGGTGGGAGGAGGGCCGATGCCATTAAGACCTGAGGAACAAGCAGGACCAAGCATGGTGCCTGTGTTATGGTGCGTGATCTGTCAGATAGGAGGAAAACACACTATAGATAATTGTGTTCTATTGTAGAGGTATACATAGATGTCCCAACAATTATTCTGTAATTTCTACTGGTTAGTAGGCCATGATGAGTGCACCTGCAGAAGTTATGAGCTAATGATGGATCAGACTCCTACCTATAGGGTGCAGGTTGAAACACGAGCCCTCGACCTAAATGCGGGAATGGCGTGTGTTGGATTTCAGGGGCACAGATGTGGTCGGGGTGGAATGGGACCAGGAAGGGGTCGCAGACAACTAATTTGTTACAATTGCGGAGGGTCAGGGCATTATGCCCGTGATTGTACGAATCCTACGAGAAAATTATGTTTATATTGTACTCGATTTGATCATGAGGCAGAGGATTACCCTACAATGATAGCGAGGCTGCGTGAGAAAAGGGTACTCCAGCCTCCCTCGACTCAGAATTTGCAAATGATGAGGTCTGAGCCGCACGAAGAGGACTCGAATGTAAACATAGTGCTCAGAAGTGGTATCACGATAGGAGAGGACAAAGGTAAATATCCTGAAGAAAGTGAGTGGGTTTGCAAGGCTCCTACAAAGGAACCTGAATTTGATTTGGAGTGCGCAAAGGAGACATTCATGGAAGCTAAGCAGAGCTTCACGGAGGCCTCCACTTCAGGTAGTAAGGGTCAACTAGAGCTGGAGATGGATCCTTCAATGATCACTACCATTTTTGTGACATGTATGAAACTTCTGTGTGACAACAAGGCTGTGAAAGGGCTACAGGAACTTATCACTAGGTGCGCTGGGTCAGGAGAACTATGCATAGTCCAGAAAATCAGAAAGTACACATTGTGCATAGGAAGGGAAATGAGATTGACTGCGGAAATCAGGGAGTATGAAATGGATCAAGTAATTCTGGATATAGGATGGGACGTGAATGTACTACCAAAACAAACATGGGAACGCATGGGCAGGCCCGCGCTACAATGGTCTCCTATTCAACTGCAAATGGTGAACCAACAGAAGATCTTACCCATGGGAAGATTGCCAGGAGTAACAATGGATATCAAAGGTGAGAGCACGCTGGCAGATTTTGAAGTGATAGAGATTGTCGATGACAACAATCCCTATCCCGCGCTACTAGGAATAGACTGGGCGACCGATATGAACGGATTAATAAATATAAATAAGCGCAAAATGAGTTTTGAGAAAAAGTCACTATGTGTAGTGGTGCCTTTAGACCTTGCGGAAGGAGTGTGCTACACCGAGCCAGTGTGCGATGAAGAGAGTGAGGATGAGCTAGACTGTATCTACAAGATAACCACTTGGGAATAGGATTGGGTGAATCCTACAATGAATGGTTGGATTTCATGGGAGCATGAAAGCTCTTGCACATTAGATTCGAATGAGGAAATAGAACCATGGCAGTACCAGTTACACGAGGTAACCACGCTCAATTGCAACATGATGTTTAGATCCTTGCACTGCATGACAACAGAGGTAAGGGATCTACCTATGTATGATGGGTTGACAATGGTGGATGAATTCCTGAACAAATTTGAAAGCGTAGTGCCAGAACAATAGCGGTTCAATGCTCTAAAATGGGCACTGCATGGGACACCAACAAGGTGGTGGGGTACACATCAGAGAAGTATTGAGAGCTGGCGCGAATGCAAAAGAGGGATGCTTATATGGTTTGGAAAATGTCAGCTACGCATGAGAGCTGGTTATGAGGGGCCAAACAGCTTGTGCGCCCACCTTTCCAGATGGGTACAGGCGTACGGTATGCAACCCCCACAAACACACACCACTATCGTGATAGGAAATAGGGACAACAAGCAGGAGCGGGCAAGACAAGTGCGCAAACGACAAAGCATGATACAACCTAGTGTGCCAAAAATCATACACGAGGAAGCCTTTGACAAGGTGTGTGAAGTTCTGAACAGGGTCCACCATGTGAGGCACACCCATTGGGACCTTCGCGTACCAACGGTTTTATGGGCTTATCGGACCATGTGGAAAAATCTGATCGCGTAAGCACTTTCGAAGAAAAAGTATGTAGCATCGGCTATAGTCCCTGTGGAGCATGCGACGACGAGTCTGTGCATAACAACACCCATAGATATGATGGTTTGCATTGACTAGAACGAGGAAATCACACAGTTGCGCGAAACAGAACATATAAGACTTAAGGAAGAAATTCGACGAGGAAACTTTAGACTTCGCGAACTTGAAAAAGACCAGGTACAGCTAGGAGAGAAGAGTTTTAATGGACGTAGAGTTCAAGAAGCAGGAAAATGAAATAAAGGAAGCATTTCTTGTTGCAAAACTGAGGATGGCAAGACATAGTGTGTATAGTCATACTGAAAAATTGGAAAGCTATTGTCATGAATTGGTTAGTTTGTTGCTGTGGCTGAGACTGCATCTCACCAAACGTAGTAACTAGAGCAACTCAGTGCCAATAATAGAGTGCGCGATGCCGATCACTACAAGGGAAGATGGGGATTCTCCACGAACCATGGTGGATGACGAGATGAAGCCCCATAAGGGTGGTGCGCCCACCTGACTAGTTGTAGGAAGGACAGTTTAGCACTCCAGGTAGTTGAAAGGGAGCGCGGGACTATAAAATATTATGCATGGGGGCTAGGTGATATGAGAAATGCGTGCAAGAGCAGGACGTCATAGGGTTCGCGACTGTGCATAGAGGGCTGTGCTGTTGTACTGGTCGGCTGGGAAGTGACCATTGGTGTCACTATTCATGATGAGATGTCCGATTTGAGGTCAAATGGAGTGGGCGACAAGCATTTAAGGTGAAACTTATGGGCAAGATTTGGGAAAATCTGCCACCAAGAAAGCATTGATGGCCTGAAATGGGGGGGGACAGTTGAATTTGAATTCAAAAGGTGTTATAAAACTGAAAGGGCTAGCCAGCAGACATGATCCAGGTGGAAATTGGTGGCCACCTACCAAGTCCACTTGGACCCCCACGATTGTTTCTCTCAGCATTTTCAGTTTCCTTAATTGTAGCACAACTTGCTATTTTTAGCAATTTTTCAGGTCCTGAACTTCCGGAGCCATTTTGAGGCCCTAAACAACATATTTTTGGGAAAACTGGGAGCAACATGGGTCCATGGATCGATGTTTCTCTTCCCAAAGTTGTAGTTCTCAGATAGATCTTTCTAACGAGATATTGTGCACGTCAAACAGAGATCATATGCCAAAGTTACGACCCCGAGAAGTTGATGTACCAATTTACCCAAAC
>APFE031625696.1:80745-107092 GCA_000404065.3 Pinus taeda | reverse complement strand
GGATCAATACATAAAGTGGACCACGCTGCGGCAGGGAAGGGACCAAGATGTGCCGGAGTTTACCAATATTTTCCATACCCTTCACACAAAGTTGGGTATCAAGGATTCGGAGCAGCATTTGATACTAAAATACCATGGCTGCCTACACAAGTACATCCAGGAAGAAATAGAATTCCTAAACATCTCCTCGCTCGGCACAACATACCGATATGTCGTCAACGTTGAGAAAAAGTTTAAATAGAAGAAGCGAGACTTTGGATCTATGAATCCGAAGTAAGGGAAAGGTGCCCCTAAACCACAAAACATAGGACAAAGCTAAGGTGGGGCAGCCCAAGGCAACTTGCCAAAGCTGCAAGCAAATAACAGCGCCACGAAGCTGAAAAAGGAAACGGGAAAATGGTGTGAGTTCCATAAGAGCTCCACTCACAACACAAGTGAGTGTCAGGCCAAGCAGTCACTAGTGGCTAAGCTAAAGGTTTCAGAATCAGATGCATGCTCCGACTCTGAGTTAGAACCTGACAAGGGGAATGACAAAGGGAAGTAGATTATCAATGTGGAGCCCAATGCCACCATTGCCACCATGAAGATATAGAAGGAGGAACCCGAAGATCCAGAGGAGAAGGGGCACCTCTTCCACTCCCATATGTGGGTAAAGGGCTCCGCGCTACAGTTCATTGTCGATAGCGGGAGAAAAAAGAACCTCGTTTCGGCAGAGGTCATGAAGTGGTTGGGCCTACCAACCACAACACATCCACAACTGTACACCATTGGGTGGCTTCACCAAGGATTAGATCTTCACGTGAGCTAGCACTGTTGCCTTCCATACAACATCAAGCCCTTCATGGATGAGGTATTGTGTGACATTGCTCCCCTTGAAGTTTGTGATGTATTATTAGGACAACCATACTTGTGGAAGTGACATGCTATGTATGAATCACGACCCTGTGCTATTATTGTTACATTGGGAAATAAGTTGTACAGGATATTGGAGGTAGCACCGCCTACCACCATCTCTTTGGTTACTGCAAAACAATGCAGTAAGCTCATTTCCAAAACCGAGAAATTTATTTTCCTGATGATAGGCCCTCAAGGAAGGAAGAAGATAGTGGCCACGACCTCTAGACAGGGCCCCTCCACACGACAACCACAAATGGACAAGGTCGTGGAGGAGTACAAGGACATCTTCACCTCCCCGGCAGGGGTTCCTCTGCATTGTCAGGTCAAGCATTCCATCGATCTGACCCCAAGTTCACCGCTACCCAATGGACCAATCTATCAGCGCTCCATTCTGGAGAATGATGAAATCAACAGGCAGATTCATGAGCTGCTGCAAAATGGTCACATTCATCTGCGTTCATCACCTTGTGGGAGCCCGATCATGTTGGTACAAAAGAAGGATGGGACTTGGAGACTCTGTATTGACTATCAGGCACTGAACAAGATCACTATCCATAATAGGTACCCGATCCCATGGATTGATGGCCTCCTGGACCAACTAAAGGGGGAAAAATATTTCAGTAAGATCGATATGAAGTCTGGATATCACTAGGTACTAATTGAGCCCTCTGATGTGTGGAAGACTACCTTCAAAGCCAAGGAGTGCCTTTTTGAATGGTTAGTTATGCCTTTTGGATTGATGAATGCTCTTGCAACCTTCATGAGGCTAATGGATGACATCTTGCGACCATTCACCAACTCATTTGTAGTGTTATACTTGGATGACATTCTGATCTTCAACCAAACTTGGGAATATCACCTCCACCGCATCCAATAGGTTCTCCAAACACTGTGGCAATACAAGCTATGTGCCAATTTGGAGAAATGTACTTTTGGCATGACCCAGGTTCAGTATCTGGGATACATTATTGATGAATAGGGGGTGCATGTGGATCTAGCCAAGATCCAAGTCATTCAGGATGGCCCATCTCCAACCACTCTGACAAAGCTCCGTAGCTTTCTAGGTCTTGCCAACTTCTACCGAAGGTTCGTGTTGGGGTTTTCTCATATCACATGGCCCTTGAGTCAAGTCACCAAGAGAGGAGCAAAAGCAAAATTCTTTTGGTCTGAATCTCAACAGAAGGCATTCATAGAGTTGAAAGATTTCCTCTACACGGCACCAGTGCTCATGTTACCATATTTGCAACAACCATTTGAGGTCAAGACAGGTGCCTCTGACTATGCTATTGGGGCAGTCCTTACTCACTACGGGAATCCAGTGGCATATCATAGTGAAACACTCTCAGACACGGTCTAGAAGTATCCCACTTATGACAAAGAGATGTACTCCATTATGGTAGGCCTGCCGAAAATGGAAGCATTGCATTATGGGGAAGGAAATGGTCATCCACACAGACCACCGACCTCTGCAGTTCATACAGACCCAAGGGAAATTGCAGAATGATTGCCATCAGAAGTGGTCTACATACCTGCAACAGTTCCATTTGAATATCAAGTATAAGAAGGGAAGCACCAATAATGTTGCAGATTGCCTCAGTCAACCACCGATCATGGCGTTAACCACCGTGCTCAACTCTTATGGGCATGAGACTTCTGATTGGCCACTTCTCTACGAAAGTGACCCAGAATTCAGCCACACATACCAGACACTCTTGGAGGGTCGGCATGTTCCAAATTTTCACCTCCAGGATGCCCTGTTATGCCACCTGGGTCACCTTTGTGTTCCTTCAAGCAAGCGCGCCAAGATGATTTGGGAAGCACACTACAGTCAGGTTGTTGGGAATTTTGAGGTCGAGAAAATGGTGGTAGTACTGCAAAAGTATTTCTATTGGCCGAATCTTCGACAGGATGTAGGGATGTACATTAGATCATGTACTGCTTGCGCCATTGCCAAACTGACCATCAAGAAGAAAGGCCTCTATACCCCACTACCTTTCCCTAGTCGACCTTGGGAATCCATCTCCATGGATTACATGTTAGGCCTTCCTTCCACTAAGCATGGAAGTGACTGTGTTTTTGTGGTCGTCAACAGGTTCTCAAAGATGGCCAGTATGGCGGCCTGCAAGAAGAATATCACAGTAGAAGCCAATGCTAAACTCTTCTTTGAACGAGTGTGGGTGCACTTTGGGTTCCCATAGTCTATCATCTTAGATCGGGATAGTCGGTTCCTCAGTACATTTTTTTCCAGTCTCTAATCAATGCTGGACACCAAACTCACCAAGTCCACAACCTTCCATCCTCAAACTGATGGCTAGACATAGGTTGTCAACATGATTATTGTACACATTCTATGCATGTACAACTCAAAGCATCCACACACATGGGATGAGAGCCTCCCTATGTTTAGTACAGCTAAAAATCAAGCTCTTCAAATCTCGACTAGCCACAACCCTTTTGAGGTGGGCTTGGGATTCCAGCCACTATGCCCCATTGATGTGGCCATGCCACTTGCAGCTACTCACACGGATTCGGCTCATGTCCAGTCCGAAACAGACAAGGCAACCAGCTTCATTGAGCACATCCAACATATTTGCCAGTAGGTCCATGAAATTTTGGAGAAATAAAATGCCAAGTACAAGTAGCAACATGATCAACATCGGGTGCCACACAAGTTTCAGGTGGGCGACAAAGTATGGTTGCATTTACAAAAGGAACGCCTTACTGGAGCCTACTGAAAGTTGAGACCACTCCGATATGGTCCTTACACCATTACTAAGGATGTGGGAGACAATGCATTTGAGCTCAACATTCCCCTATTCCTTGGCTTGCACCCAGTGTTCAAAGTGGACCGCCTTCGGCCATACTATCCACCATTACTAGAGACATCCGGCATTGCAGAACAGCTCACACCCATAGAATTAATTCCAGATTACATGTAACAAGCTGCAACTGATCGGATCATGGACACACAGATCAAGAACACTCACTAACAAAATATTCAATTGTATCAAGTCATCAAAGTAGGCCAACTCCTTGACCAGTGCAAGTGGCTTACCAGGGACTAAGTTCAGTAGAAGTTTCCTCATCTCATGGAAGAACTCAACGCAATGGTGACCATTGCTTCCTAGGGGAGAGGAATGATCCAGGTGGACATTGGTGGCCACCTACCAAGTCCACTTGGACCACCCCGATTGTTTCTCTTAGCATTTTCAGTTTCCTTAATTGTAGCACAACTTACTATTTTTAGTAGTTTTTCGGGTCCTGAACTTCCGGAGCCATTTTGAGGCCCTAAACGACGTTTTTTTGGGAAAAATGGGAGCAACATAGGTTCGTGGATCATGGTTGCTCTTCCCGAAGTTGTAGTTCTCAGATAGATCGTTCTAACGATATATTGTGCATGTCAAATGGAGATCATATGCCAATGTTACGACCCCGGGAAGTTGATGTACCAATTTACCCAAACGAGGCCCACAATTTGGCATTTCATCTTCTAGGGTTAGGTTAATGGATGTTTAGGTTTTTCCATTGTTTCTCAACAATAAATAGGCCTTCAAGCCTCATTGTAAGATAGTTCAGAGGCATGCAACCGCCACATCTCTTCTCAGAGATAAGCTACCATCGCCCTAGCTGGTTTATTTCCATTACTATTTGTAAGCATATTTTAGTATTTTACATTAATGAAATGAAGTATTATTTCTGCTACATATCTGTGTTTATGGTTATCTCTGTAATTTGTTGCATTCCTGATTAAATCCAAATTAGGACAACACTTGGTCATTTGAGCATTGAGTGGTTGAGCAGAGCACGGAGTGCTGAGATTCGAGTGATAATAGATCCCCTGAGTTTGCGAGAGACAAAATACTATGTAGAAATGATGACGACCACGAAGAATGGGTTGGGAATTGAGGAAGGAACTGCCGGTGAGGCCGCGTAGACTCCCATGGTACAGGATGTTCCCGAAGGCGCTGGGGTTGTGACATAAATCCCCAAATCACCACGGATGCTGAGGTTGAAGAAGGATAAGCAGGCAATGGGACTAGTACGCATGTCCCCGAGGAATCCGCAACATAGAAAGTTATTAATTGAAAAAAAGGGAAGGCAGTCACGATTGAAACAAATGAAGAGGAGGAAGATTTGCAGGCCCTGATTGCCGCTGCAGAAGAAGAAGAAGATGTGGAGGAGGAAAAGGAAAAGCCAAAGTACCGTAAGATTTGGACGCAATGAAGGGTTCACTCTAGACCCCGCTCCTCCCCGATGGAATTGTATTTGAGGGATCACACCTAGGCTATGTGCCCACCATGAAATATGAAGACTGGGACCTCACGGATAGTGAAACGTTTTCGTACTTAGAGACGGCAAACCAGATGAAGCAGAATACAGAGGGGGCAGTGATAGCGTTAGAGCCATGAAAATGGCTATGTCGTGTGGAAAAGGCAGGGTTGCTGCACTTGCAATGGATTCCACATTTCCACTGGGTGCCCATCACCATTTTCGTCATCAAGCAGCTACTTTTCCTGGTGCATGATGGGTATCTATGGTTGGAGGATCCTATTCCCATCACGACAGATCTCATCCACCGAATTTCTCGACTTCCCTATAAGGGAAAGGACCGCGCGACGATAGCTGAGAAAAATAGAGATCTGGCTCTTGCAGAGACCATGAAGGCAAAGTATAAGCTGGAGAAAAAGAAGAGGGGCTATGCCATCTCTAGCATCAATTATAAGGGGGTGCACATAGCCACCCAAATCTTGGCCGAAAAAGTGATGAGAAAATGCCATGCTGATGAGGTACTAGTGCCGATGGTCATGTTGGCCGAACAATGTTCAGAGGGGGTCCAGTTCAACTGGGCCGAGTTCCTTTGCGAGGATTTCTTGTTAAACTATCATGAAGCCCAGGAGCAGGGTAAGGTCTTCCACTATGCGTGGTTTCTCTTATCCATCTTGCTGGTAGCAGGAGAACTATTGGAGGATAGTTAGTTCCTGAACATTGAGCGAGACTTACAAGAGGCTGTGAAGTACACTTCGCTCTGGGCCACCAAGGATGCGAAACATATTCGCGATATAAAAATTTTCTGGGTGCTCATGGAAGCAAGCATCAAAATTTGGATCAACAGGAGGCCGTGCCTGTCACCTACGGTGCACAATAGTCTACAGAGTTTTGCAGACTTCAAGGCGGATATGCACCATATACATGAGGGCACGGAAGTATCCGGCGAAGCAGTGGATGAAGCTACCATTTGTAGCCACTAATGATGCGATCTTTACAGTATTGGAGACATGGCCTCCTGAGTGGCACGCCCCAGATTTGGTAGAACTGGAAAAAGCGGTAGCACAAAAAAAGAAGGATGATGCCAAGTTGTGCGTCACCCAACTGGCTGGAAGAAGGTGGAATGAAAAAGCAACAACAGAGGTAAGAGCAGTCCGCGAGGCGGCACAGGAAGCCGTGGAGCAGAAGAAGGCCATAGAAGTAGCAATAACAGCGCAGACAACAGAGGCCACAATGGTATAGGTAGAGGAGGGCCAAGCAACATCCTCAGGATAGGAGGTAGAGGACACATAAGTAGCAAAAGGGAGCATGGACTAGGGACCGTGTCCACACAGCTCAAACGACCGTGCATCGTAGAGAGATCAGGTCTAAGGAAGAAGGTCAAGGACTCGAAGCTGGCCATTGACCCAATCACCTTAACTAAAGGTGATCTCCATGAAATCGGTGATACAGTCCACGATGTCACCAACGAAGCACTCCAAGAGTATATGACGGAGCACCAAAGTGTGTTGGGGGCTCTTACGGTGCAGCTACAGGAGTTACAGGTTTGGGCCCCTCAGGAAGGTACCCTTTCTACCCATGTTGCAATAGGTACTTCAGCAACAGAGAAGATGCTACGTGCAAGGATGGCTAACACCATACTATTGCCATAGGGTGCGTTAGTGTCATCAAATGCGATGGACCAAATGATGGTTAGCATGATGAAATGCCTTGGCCTTAATCTAGCTACCCTTCCCCGGGAAACGCTCTATCTGCTACAGGATGGAATAATAGTAGATTTGCACATTAGGGAGAACCGCGCGATCCAAGTTCTTAGTGAATAGAAGATCAATATGGAGTAGCTCACCTTAAAACGCAACGAGTTGGTGTCACAGAACCAAAGGTTGGTGCAGACAATAGATGACGCTTGCTGACATGTCCCAGCATTGGATATCGCAGCAGATCTACCGGTGGAAGTGTAGATCCATAGTTTGGCCAGTGGTGTCCATGATGCGAGAGAAGAAACAACAAGGGTGAGGTGGAGTTAAATCTCCATATCGTTGAGCTGTGGTTGAAGGCACAACCTTCCACTCCCCCAGAAATGAAAGAACAGTGTGCTAGTGCTATTACAACAAGGTTGGAAGAGATTGGAGGTGCAGTGTGTGACTGTACCAACATGTTGGAAAAAGCACTTGAGGTCCTCACAACGTTGCAGGAGGACCCCAACATCCAGTGGCTGGAGACAAAGGCACGCGAACTCCGACAATAGTACGACAGCATCAGGGGGACTATACAAATAGTAGTCCTTACTTAGCGGCTTGCTAGAATGTAGCAAGCCAAGGCACTAAAGGAGCAGGTGGACACGGGGCGCCATAGGGAAGCAGTTCTCAAAGCGCGTGTCTAGCCATGCATTAACGAATCCTTCACAATCACGGCAGATATTGAAGGAAAGCTCACACAGATTCAAGGGATGCGTGCACAGATGCAATGCAGCATAGCAGAAACAGAGGGTTCAGAAGAAAGAATGCAGCAGGTAGAGCAAGCAATAGCTCAGTGCGCTGCAGACATCAAGATTGTTTGGGACTAGCTGGAAGGGCTTTTTACCAAGATCACCGCGCTGATAAAGTGACTCGAGGGTGAGTCACGATGTTTGTGTTGCGGGCCTGTTGGGTATGGAATGTCCCCACAACATAGTTTGGGGCTCAAATCCCAAGTTTTGAGTAATATTGTTGTAAAAACTCCGCGAATTGAAGGCGCGGAGCGTGAATTGGATGTTAGAGTCATATGGTTGTTCGCTATATGTTTTGAATGTAGTTTCAGTCTACCTACGGTCTTCGGACCATGGGATTGTATAAATAGAGTGAGGCTCTAAGTTGTAAAGGAGAGGGAGAACCAACGAATGGAGTCTCAAAGATAGTGAGGATAGAGCAAGAGTTTAGTATCTGGGGTTGTAGTAGTAGGAAGAGGCTCTGCAACTGAGTGCGTAGGGCAGAGTCGAGTCTGTAACCAAGGAAGAAGAATAATAAAGAG
Organism: Pinus taeda; assembly: GCA_000404065.3. Lineage (NCBI taxonomy): Eukaryota > Viridiplantae > Streptophyta > Pinopsida > Pinales > Pinaceae > Pinus > Pinus taeda. The sequence goes on along the minus strand of APFE031625696.1, from coordinate 98,920 downwards.
AAGTTTTATCTGACTTTCGTGTATCTGTTCTTATGTTATTACATGTTTGATATCAAGTGCAATTATACTGTTTATTTACTGCGTGCTTTTGTATGAATGATAAATGTTGTTAAGTATAAATGAAAGCATACATATAAGGTAAGTTAATCCACTAATATTGGGTTTCTAGTAAGGGTTTCGGTAATAACATTGTTTGGGCCCCAAGTAGGGATGCGCGAAAGCAACATCACTGGTTGCGTAGTACTAATAAGTGCGCGTAGCGATGTTAGCACAGGTTTAGACTGCAGACCTCGAGAACCCATCAGACATCCCCAGGGTGCAAAAACCTGGTTCTAGCACCCTCCTATACTACTTCGAGTGAGACCTCAGTCCATGCTCTATGGACTACTTCTGAAAGTGCTAGTAGTACCGGGATTTGTTTGGCTAAATCATCTTCGAACCTGGGTCAGGCCCCAACAAGCCAACACAAGAGCGAAGCCACAGACCATTTGCGATGATGACCATCTGTAAGATTCATGTTGGCTTCGCGGATTGTGCACTCAAACCTCTGATCCAAAACCCAAGGTGTCTCACCAGGCTTCGTCATGATCTCCTTGAATCCCACAATTGGTTGTGCTTCTGACTTGGGCCTATTGAACTCCTTATTCAGCATGGTCTGAATAACTGCTAATGAAGCCATCGCATTATCAATGTAGTACTTAATGTCACAAGTTAGCATCCATTCCTAAAAAGAAATAACCAATGTTTCTTTCTTCATCTAATCATCTGTAATACCCTGAGCTTCCCATACAACCTTCGCGATGAATCAAAGTTTGTCTGGGTCCTTAGTTCCCGACCCCTTGAACATAGGCAATTTTACTGAATTCGCCATATTGGATGGTGGTGGTGGTGTGGACGAAGGCATATGTGGCAGATGTGAAGATGGACATGGTGTGGGTGGATGGGGTATTTGCAGGAACCCTTGTCTTATCAGTTGAAAAATGCTCTACAGAGAATCCTGTGCTGCTTCCTTATCGTCACTTAGAGGAGGTCCAATCAACGAGCTATATTTAGGGCATGTTTTCCCTCTATCGCTGAAGATATTTCCACTTCGCGTAGCTCCAAACATCAAGGTATTTGCATAACCCACTTTTCACACAAGAGAATCTTAATCCAAGTATTTAAAGACCTTAAATACTTACCTCATGGTCCATTGAAGAAGCGGTGCTCTGCTTTGCTATAAATGACCGAAGTATCGATCGCAAACTCTGTCACGAATCCTCCTATGATATGATTGAGCAATTTATTGACAACGCATGTGATCTTATCTTCAGAGGCTTCTAATCTTCGCACTAACTCCAAGCTCCAAACTATTGGACCGTCAAGCCTCCACGTTCCTTGGTTGTCTGCCAATTTCGTGATCCACTCGTATAATTCGACTGAGAAGGAACAAAAGAAGATTTTTTGTATCTCTGTATACAGATATCTGTGTAATCACTATTCTTTCGTCAATCACAGATTTTTGTTTTCTTACACATTGAATTCATGGATCTTTCTATCCATCTAGTCTTCAATTTCCTTCTTAGGTGGATTCCAGTGATGTGACATCACACATATTCTTATGCAGATCCCGGTCTCAGCAACAGATTCATTTGTTGGCTTGATGAGCCATGACCCAGGTTCAACGTTAATTAGCCAAGCAAATCCCTACACTACTAGCCCTTTCGGCATCAATCCATGAAGCACAGACTGAAGTCTCATCTGAAGCAGTATGGGGTATGTAGGAACCAAGTTTCTGCACCTGGAGATGGTAGTGATGTCATTTCACCTAGAGATGGTAGTGATGTCATTTTATACCCTAAACCTTTCTTCCCTCAGGTTGATAAGCCTTTTAGGGCTTATCGATATACTCCTTTTAATCGTCCTCTAGACCTCCGTGAAGGTCTACCATTATCCTTCACATACCCTAGATAGGTGGATTAGACATTTACGTGCCTCTAAAATTACTCTTACTTCTGTATTTACCCAGATTAGCTTAAGTATCTGATAACTTCAACATGCATTAAGATGATCTTCGTGTAAACATATATTCTTACTTACGTTCATATAACAAAGAAAAACATATGGATTCACACATCAATACAACATTAAAACATAAACCTAGTATTCATCATAACATAATCATATGCATTTATAACAGAAGTCAAATAGATCATACACAGATAATTCTAGAATAATTCTCTTTATTGATGCTTCAGATCTTCTTTACAGACTTTGACCGCCTTGCACACATAGCTATAGGGGTCCACGCACTCAACTGCGGACTTCTACCCTAAGCCTCTATGCACAGAGCTGTAGAGCTTCTTTCCTACACTAAGACTCTTCACTCTTAGCTCTCACAGGTCCATTACATTCATCAATGACTCAAAACATACCAAGAATTGAACTGCCTTGGACTCTTCTAAGACTTCCCTTTTTATACGATCCCATGGTCCACAGACCATGGGTAGATCTCCTAAAGCCTACATGACTTAAACAAACTAAGGTCGGAAACCCTTTATGACACTTCACATCTTCACACTTCGCGACCAAAAAACGTGGAGACTTTACACCTCTTATACAAAAACTTGGGTTTTTCCCCAAAAATTGGGCTTTTAAACCCAAAAATGACCCTAGGGGACCCGTTCACAACAATTACTAGGCCATGTGTTCTCTCATTTTGAAGATCCACCTCACTCAGCTTCGAATCCATCCAGGAATCCATCTCAACCAAAACATGAGAACCCCATCACACCATGGCTATCCATAAATGACAATGTTAGGCTAAAAATACAATCACACCTGGAAAAACCCATGCCATGATAGAAACAAACCACATGAAATCCCATGCATGTCAAATATAGCAAGGAAAATAGACATGCAAGTTGACACCTACAATGAAGCCTGTTGTAGCTGCTTGATCCTACCTTTCCCTTCTTGATATTTTCTTTCTCTTTCCTTCTTTTCCTTCCTTGCTCCAATGCCAAAATGCTCATAGAAAACTCTAAGTGTGCAAGAGTGAGAGAGAGAGAGAGAGAGAATAATGAGAGAGCCACAAAACTCAATTGACAAAAGGTTACCAACTGATTGAGAAGCCTTTTTATGAATGAGGCCTATATTTTCTTCATTTTCCATTATTTTCCTTCATTTTCCTCCTCACATGCAACCTGTGACTTTTCACCTTCCTTTTCTCCTAATTTATATTATTTTCATAATTAAATGTGGAAAAAATGCCATTTTTCCTTTCCAAATCCTTATCCATTGCCTTTGCTAATTTCCCTATCCATAAACAATCACAAGTGTCCCCATCACTAGGATTTTGCCCAACATTTAGCTTGGAATAAGTGTCCCATCAACTGTGGTTATTATTTTTTCCTTCATTAACTTTTATTACATGGAATTTTCACTAGGGTTGTTACACCATTACCTATGCTTTACCACATTCTTGAAGAGAGTTCATGGTTTGACTCCATAAGCCCTCCTAAAATATTAGTAGGCACTAGTCAATAGTTAGTTATTAAAATCAAAATCTTACCTTTTATTTTATGTTTTAGGATTATATTAAGTTCTTGTGATAATTATACTTTAATTTTCAGCCATAGCTAGAATATAAATAAAGGATTTAGATAACATTTATTGATAAGAAAAATGAATATTCAATCATCATTTATTGCATTATTAGTTGATTTTTGATACTTATAAGGCTTTGACATCTTGAATTGTTAGGACATTTACATGCTCTTTATATCTTAAAAACTATTTAGTTGTAAAGTCCTAATTTAACCTGTATTTTCATTCCTAGATTTTATTGATCTTTAACATGTTCAAGCGTTGAAATGTTATTGTTGTTACAACTTGATATATTGTCACAGTGGATTACATCTCACACAAGTTTTATATTAGTAGTGGTTGTTTCTTTCATTTGTAGTATTTGGATTGTTTTAACACATTAAATACGTCACACATAAATTGAAATTTGTTTTGAATGCACCAACTTACTCTTATTTTAAATACTTAAGCCTAGTGGTGGTCTATTTGAGTAATTATTATAGAAGGCCATAGACTTGATTCCTTCTTGCTATAGGATTCGTCAAATTTAATACAAAAGCAATTCTTGTGTTGGATTTATTCTTCACTAAAATGAGGGAAGTGATTATAAAGGTGACAGTTGTAATATTTCCACATTACACTTGCCTTAGCCCTTGTAAAAGGATTTTCACTAAAGGGGGATTTAACAAAACCATAAGCCAAATAAAATTCCTCTTGATTTTCATCCTCTTAGCCAACTTAGGGAAATCACAAAATCAAAGAAACCTTCCCAATAATGAGATATAGAATGGTGAGGTGGGAATGTTTTATATACTCAATACAAATATTTTAAAAGGGGTGATCTTCCCCCTTTTATAACAATGCGAAGTTCACATGTTAAGATAATACAATACTCATCCCAAAATTAACAACAATCACCTAAATCATAAACATAACAACATGTTGAGTACTCAACACACCCTATAATTTCTCCTCAAATTTTAGGGTACCATCATCTTTTGTTTCATTTTGGCATTTCCATGCATGTTTTCCCTAGGATGCATATGCTTTTTAGTAGTTTGTTTTGATGCACTTATTGTTTATTCACTTTTGTAGTTCAAAAAACTATAAAACCCCATGAAAATCCAATTTTTTTATTTCAGCAAAAGAAAAAGAAAAAGAAAAACAAGAAACTTGACTAAAGGAGCTAGATTGTTATCACCTAGCCATTGTCCACTAAGATGATTGAAATACACCATGTAGTATGCGTTTTACACATAAAAACCCACTTTCACCTTAGGAAATAATTTAGAGAACCACTTTTCTTTAATTAAATCTGTTTACCCACTTGAAAATAACCCATAAATTCATTTAATTAATTTCATGTTATTTTCATATTTACCCATTTAGTGAAAATAATTAAAAATATTTTCATTCATCCGTACGAATAGTTAAATAATTCATTATTTATTTATTATTCCATCATTTAACTTGTCTCCCTTGAAATAATTATTTCTAACTTACTTTGATTATATCTCCTTAAAGTAATTAATGCGTCATTTTTATTTATTAATTACCTTAACCATTTTCCTAAATTAACTCAATAAATCATTTTTTTTCGTCAGTTTACTAAATAAAGATGTTTGACCATTTCAAAAATGTTTTCCTCTCTCGAATATAATAAAATACTCCTAACGACTAGCTCTTAATTTGGTCTAATATTATTTTATTATTTTTCTATACCTAGATCTATCCTAGCATTTTATTATAAATAGAGAGGTTTTCCCCTCACTCTACACACATGACCATTTCATTGTCATCACTATCATCTTATGAATTTTGAGCTACCACTATTGAAGTCAATACACATTCCTCATTTTCTCATCATAACCATTGAGAGAGCGATTAGATGTTGGAGCGTAGGGAGTGAAAGAACTCATCCCATGGAGGAGGATGCTATATACCCACTTATGTATTCTTCTCCAACAGGTGTATTGCTTCTATAATAATAATTAATTTTCTTCCATTAGGTTCCTGATGTGTATTGTTGTCATATAATTTTTAGTATTTGCATATTATTTTTGCAGGGTTTTAATAGTATTTTTACATATATGAAGAATACTCGCAGCTTTTCTGTTCTTTTCATTGTTGTGAGGCAGATCGTCACCAACCAAATAAGAAGAAGAATTTTGGTACACTTTCTCAAAAATATTCTCCTAACATAGATCACAATACTTTCTCCAAAGTGCTAATAAAGGCATCCATATTGGTGAAATTGAATGGATGTTAAAAGAAAACCACAATGATTCCATCAATCAATGATGAAGCCATTAACATTGTGTTGTAGCAGCTACAACCACCCTCCAAAATTTTTCCTTAGCCCATTTTGGAGCCTCCCTACCAACCTTTCACAACACCTTGTCTTGCTTTGTCAAGTACACAAGCTTCAGTGTTTTTCATGCACGAAGGCAGCCTGTTGATCACAACTTGATGTATTCCCCTCACAAGTTGTTCACTCGGACTTCGTCCAGCTACAGGCTGAGTAGCTTCCCTAAGAAAATTGCACATTTTTGGAGGGCAACCAGCCTTCCCTCCAGAAATTGTGCAATTCTGTCTAGAAACCTACTGGGCTCCAAAATTGCACAATTTTGCCAGCCAACACTCCAAGCAAAAATTGTGCAAATTTCCCTAGTAGGGTTGCTCAGCCGAGAATTTGCACAAATCTGGGCAGCGGCTAGCTGCTCTACTCAGAAATTGCTCAAACCTCTTATGCAGTCAGCCCATCTCCCATCCAAGAATGCACATTTTTCCCAAGCAGTTGCGGAACTTCATGCATGAGTAGTCTGGTTAACCAGTTCCACCTGGGACCAAGGAAACTTGACTTGCATGCATGCATGAATTTTTCTTCTCGGAATACCCAAAGGCAACATGAAAAAGGCATCCCATGACTTAGGGAGCTATTTTTAGCAATTGGGGGTTACATGCAAAGTTGTTTTAGAAACTTCCCTCCAAGTGTCACTTTTACTTAGATTTGTGGCATGCACATCATGAGCCAAAACTTATTTATTCAACGCATCAGAGCTCATTATTTCACGTTGATCTTGGAGCTTTGACATCCCACAACACATTCAGGACCCTTCGACACATCTGGCTCAACTATTCACGGGTAAGTGGCCTCAACTTGTCTTTTTCATCATTTCTGTCGCTTTTTATGTATTCACTTATGTGAGTGTTGCTTACTTGATTTCTTTGAACACTTGCTATTGCTTACATGTATACTAGCTTATCCTAGCTCTATTCAATTTTCATTTCTATCTCACTGTTGTCGCATGCATGAAACTATTTTGCACGAATGTTTTCTGAACCAGCGAATTGCTTCACCCACACGCATGTTGATTTGTTTTCTGAATCTTTCATTCATGTTTTGCATGCATTGTCAATCACTTTTGCTATCACTTAGTGTCACCATGCATTCAATGTGTTATTTTCTTTCAGTTTCTTGTCGGTGAGTTGGGCCAACCATGGTTTGGACTCTGCCTTCACTCAGATTGCATTGCGCAATATGGCGAAGGAAGGCTCTGCCTTCCTCTCTGTAAATGTGAATTTTTTCCCAACACTAGCCTCCAGGACTGTTTTTCACATTTCTGGAGGATAGTGACTGTTGGCCTAGGAAATTGTGCAATGCAGTCCCTGGGCCTGTAGTCCTTCCTAGATGGAATTTCACATTCCGCAATCCTAGTAGCCATCAACCACTTTGGATTGCACATTACATAGATCTAACAGCTAGTCTAGCTTCCCAAACAGCCCATACTTCTTTTTGTGTAGTTCTGGTAGTCAGTCACCCAGTCTCCTAGAAGAAATTGCGTAATCTTTCCCATCAGTTTCCTAGGTATGTGGTGTGTCATTACCTGCAGTTTCTTTGTTTTCATTGACAGATTTCTCGCCATGCATGTTTCTTGTCTCCATTTCTTTCAGGTGTTCATCTATCTCAATGGCTTCCAAGAGAACAAGATCTCAGGAAACTGATGGAAATGCAACTGGAGCAACAACTGAGCAAGTGTCCTCTAGTCTACCAATCTATGAAGACACAAAGCTATATCTAGACAAGGGCATCAAACTGAAGTGGCAAGAGGTCAATGAAACATTTGCAGGCACCTTTGGGGAACACCTTGAAGACCATCAGGTGTAAGTGAAGATTCACAAGTCCAACTTATACCACATTGCATGCATATATCCCATGTTCCCATGCGTGAACATGATACACTGGATTGTCTCTCACACTGATCCTGAGACGATGACCTTCAACACTGTCAGTGGGACAAAGCTTGCAACCTTCTAGAAACAAGATTATGATGAGATGTATCAGATGTCAGAACCTGTGACTATCATGGAGACTCCGTTCAGCTTACCTAATAGTAGTGGTAACTCCAGAGACAATCTGAATAATTAGGTAAAGGAGACATATTGATTCAAGTTGACAGCCACCTACGTCTACAAGACAAAGATGTTGAGGAAGGTGTACCAATACTTGATCATAATTTCTTTTCGACTGTATGGCCAAGCAAGCACGGAAACCTTCCCATAGAGTTTGGTAGTTGCACTGGACCAATTGGCTAGAGAAGGAAAACCATGTAACGTGTCTGGCATACTGGCTCATTAGCTAAAGGAGAAAGTAACGAAGGCTCAACAATCACTCATAGGTATGCATGCAGAGATTTACATGTCCTCCTACATCTTAGATGCAGTTTATGCCCGACATGAGTTCCTAGGTTTGGAGTGGGCATGGTCATTAGCGGAGACTGCTGTGAACACATATTTAAATTTGTTGTCTAAATGCAATTTCAAAGGAGTATTCACATGGTTGTCCAATCATTTTGTCACCCTTGTGTACAAGATGATATTCAAACAAGATCCACCCTGCAAGTCAAAGGAAGCAATGGAGGCATTAATAGGCATTGCAGATTGGTAGGCCTCATTGTCCGACACTTTCAAGCGAATGTTCAGTGTGGAGAAGGCTCCACATGTTCTTCCAAAGTTTCCCTTGGACGTACTTGTCATGCAGGAAGTAACATATCACATCTTGATAGGATTGATAGCTAGACTGCAGTGGAAGAAGAAGGAACCTTTGCCCACTCTTCTGTTGCAGATTGGGTTATATGAGATTCGAAGTATCAAGCAAGAAGATGTCGAAGCAAAACTAATGAAGAAGTACCCATTCGACCTCTGAAGCTACAATCCATATGACCCACATTGCATTATGAAGGATCATTGCACGAGAGTTCAGTTCAACTAGATCTACGGGGCATTTCATTGGGCCGAGGAAGACCCAGGGAAATATTGCTACATTTTCTCCAGAGAAAATGAATTGGCCAAATTCGTTGTGGAGCGGTTAGCGAAGCAGCGTGAAGCAACATCAAGGAGAGCACCAGCAGTAGCAGCAGCAGCAGTGGTGGCAGCAGAGCCAATCATAGTAGTGCGCGACAAAGGGAACAAGAACATTGTTGATCAAATGGAGGAGGAGAAAAACTGCAAGGTTCGAGCAGATCCACCCATAGAGAAAGAAGCTATGGCTATAGAGGCAAAGAGACAGTAGAATGACAAGCGAATCACGTGAAGGTAGAAGGATTAGAAGATAATGGAAAAAGCAGAGAGGGAGTTGCATGAGCTAAGGGAGCAACTCCGAAAGGAACAAGAGATGCACAAACATGAGAGGGAAGTGCAACAACAACAGATAAAGCAGGGGGCGCAACATGTGCAAAGAGATGAAGCAGTGCCCGTACAAGTAGTTGATTCATGTGAACGACTGGCATCAAGTGAGCAGGGTGAACCATTGCAGGGGCAAGACTTTGCTCATGAGATATAATAGGTACTTCAATAGTTGGATGCAGACATGGAGGAGCCGAAGTTGGAATAGGACACCTACCTCATGCCTCACCACAAAGAGGTTGACTCACTTGCTTCAATTCATCTAGATGATGAGCAAGTCTTAGATGACCAAGGAGGCACAGAGATCCTTGGTGATTAGCTAGAAGAAGAGATGCACAACATCTCATTTGATGAATCCTAACACAGAGTTGTGCAGTCTCGCAAAGTTTCAACTCCGGAGCATCAAACATCTCTTGCGCAAGTTGAAGAACGAGTGATCATCATTCATTTGCACAAACATCTAGCAGCCTTGGCCAATGCAACCAGAGAGTATGTCGAAGCCACTAGCTCAAGTGTACTCTTCCTAATAGCTGAGAATGTGTGAATTTCAAAGGAACTACAAATGTCCAAGCAAGGAGGAGACTTGGTGACAATGTATGGCTGAGGTGAACTAAAGAAGGCAATACTAGATGAAGTATTGTCCCTTGACATAGTTATGCAAGCATTGTATCCCAAGTTTGGTAACATGCAAAACGCAGTCATCCATCTGAACAGATGGCAGCAACGATGTGTTAAAAGAGCACGCATCTTGACGAATGTGCATGCTGTTGTTGAAGCATAAGGGAGCCCCACTTCACTTGCATAAGATGATGAGGGTCAATGCGGTCGAGCTGAAGGCATATATCCAGAGTCAGATCTAGAATTATGAAGAGCTCCCGCAGTTCATCACTAGCATACAGGCCTCCCATTCATGAGTATTCAATAGTATGGATGTTGTGGTGTGCACACATGCGATTTGATCAGTCCGGATTCTCACCCAGGCAAAGACAAAGAAGCAGGTCTGGCTAGAGCTTGACTCATACTTCAACGAGTTTATGCACATCGCCACTAGCCTGGACTTTCCTATTAGTGCAGACATTATGCACAAGTATGTTGATGGTCCAACCACATTGAAGACAATGATGCACATGCTTTCAAATGAGTTGGACAAAGGAGCTCGAGTACTATACCCAGATGCTATGGAGGAAAAGGTTAGGTTTCAGACAAATGTCACCGCAGAACACGCGGACACTATTAGAGACTACAGAGCTTGGCATCAATATGTTACATTGATCAACATGAGGATGTTGAGCAATTGTACTTCTATAGTTTTCTAAGTCAGGGTGATGTCTATTTTGGCTTGCTCAAGCCATTGTGTTCACATGGGTACATGTGCATTGTAATGTTGAGTCATGTTAAGTGTAAGTCAAGTGTTAATAGTGGATGTAACAGTCATAGAGTAGGTGAAGAGTCATGAGGGTAGTTGAATGGTCACAAAGGGGAATGTCAAGGGCCACCCCACCCTTTGCTATAAATAGTCCCTCATAACTCATTGTATAGGCTTTTGGTCAGCCAAGATTCTGATAAGACTATCTTGGAGAAAGCTTGGACAGTATTGTAACACGCCTTGGCTTCTCCACTACACAGAGCTAGTTCATCTCTTTGGAGGAGCAGGTGGATGTGGCTGTAACATTCCATTGTTGGGGCTAATAGGTTTACATGGATGTATTGTATGATTGGGACTTACACTTTTTTATATAATAAGAGCCAACACATTTTCATGCATATGTTGTTATTGTAGTTGGACTCTTCCAATTCCTTAGCAATGTATTTTTTTTAATGTACGTATTTGTGTATGAACTGCTTCGTATGGAATTATATGAATCTTGTTGCAGATGTGCTGTTGGTTTAACCATCACTTTGGATTTTTGGTTGACCTGCTTTCTAGCTTGTGATGCATTTTCACTCATGTGTTCCCTTCCCAGCTGAGTACTGCTACAGGTAGATAAGGGGGACACTCATATCACCGCCCATGTGTTAGAACCTCTAATTCACCTTCCTTGACTCATTGCAATGGTCAAACCCTTGCTACTGACAGAGTTAGCTTACTTGCCTCTGTGTGACATTGCAGTCAAGGCATTACCTTACGACCCACAGTTGGGACTCCTACGCCAAACAATATGAGGTATAATTGTGACTTCTTACCGGGGAGATCCCCTTGAAATGTTGGTGGGTCCAACACCGTCAACATTTCTGGTGCTAGAAGGATGGCCAGATGAGAAGTTGTGTGCTCTTATCCAGTTTTGAACCTTTGCATACCTTTCATGGATTCTTGCACTCTTCTCCCTCTGCGATGTTTTTTGAATCATGAAGATGTCTCCATCATGGGGGAGTTTTTGTATCTCTTGTCCACTTACACATATGATGGTGAAGGCAAAGTGGCCTGGCCTGAGTACTTACATGACTTCCTTTCCATACTTCATGAGGAAGATGGGTGTTATGACGAACAAGCCAGCTTGCTTCTTGCACACACACTTCGTGAATCTCCACGTCGATGGCTGCTCAGCCTATCGGCTGATAGCACACACTCACATGAGCACTTATGTGATATTATCGAAGACATGTTCTATCATGTTGATCTAGACCATCTTGACCGAAAACTATTACAGTAACGGCAGGTTATGCATGAATCAGTTATTGATTTTTGGCAGCGCTTTCGTGACTTGTAGTTTCAAGCTTCGAGGAGCTAGATGAAATTTGCCTATCTTTGGGACTGGTTCGAGTATTGCCTTAATAAATCTACTCATCCAAAGAATAAGCTTGAGATCAAGCCTCGCTCAACATTCTTCATTGATGGAGCTACGCAATCTCATATGGATGCAGTCACTATCTCGACTGATTGTCCACCTCTCTCTCATTCAACAACTCCACCATTGCCTAGTGTTGTTGAAGATCATGCTCACACACCTGTTCATCTTTCACATTCTTCCAACATCAATTCACTTAATTTTTGTGCAGATTTAGTTGTGAGTCCTTTGAGTTCTCATATGCATTTTTTTCTATGACCTCTATCTTCCCACTCGGGTGTTCCTCCAAATGATAGTGTCTTGTGTTCATCCATTCTAGACTCTTCACTTGTTGTGAACAAGGAACAACCCATTGACGGAGTTGATGTTTCAAAACCAACATGCGCTCTCACTCATGAAGAGTATGAGTGGGAGCTTGAGCATCAATACTCGGCGAAGGAGGACACCCTTCCATCCGAGCCCTCTTCGTTCTTTCCTAACATCTTTGGTGAACCTGCCATCCAATATTTTACATGTGCGTCTCCATCCACGGATGCACCCATTGTTTATCACTCCTAGGACTCACCGGATGTTGGTCCATCATTCGATAATAGAGAGGATAAGTTATTCATTGAAAATCCACTTGATCTTTCATTTGTCTTTTCTAGAAACATAGAGGAAGATATTGTTCGATTTTCATCTACCCCTATGTTTCATTCATCTGATCATGAGGATGCCGACGAAATCATTGATTTTTATAATCGTGGCTGTTGTGATCCATTTTTTCCATATTTGATCACGATCTTGATTCTATTGCAGTTGATCTTTCGAAGCCACCAGTTTATGATGATCTACCTGATGATGAAGTTGAAACACCCAAGATTGTCGAGGCACGTTAGCCCGAGCTGATGGTTATGTTAGGCCCTCACTCTCTTGGGGTTAGTCTTACTTCCATCATGAAATTGTTCAATCACCCAAGGCTCCTCAACACTCATTTGTATACATTGAATATCCATCTCACACACAGACCAAATCTCCTCCACTCGAACTGCATGATCCCATCGCTCATGCATTGGAGGAATCTTACATTGCAAGCGCACATGTACGATGCAAGTAATATTTGTTTCTTTCATTTGCTTGCATGTCTCAGTCAAGAGTGTGCTTATGCTTCAAAATTGCATGCAGTGTCAGACGACACTATGATAAGTCCATGGAATACTCATCATGCACTTGCACTCACTTATGTCCTATGGGCACTGTCAAACACGAAGTGTGGTTTTCTTCATTGTTATATCTTTCTTGCTTGCTGGTTCGCACAACTGGGTTGTTCGCGGAGCAGGTCTTCACCAACATGAGTCTACCAATGAGTCTATGGCTGCATTGAAAATATCACTTCCCATGATCAAGTCCATGCACCATTAGTGTAGGAGTAGGAGTAGTGTTTGCTTTCAGTCAGTTTTCTTGCATGCTTGTTTGCTTATTCGATTTGTTTGCTTGTTTTTATACTTGCTTGTTTGCTTACTTGCTTTGCTTTCACTTTTGATTCTGCTCTCACTTTGCTTTTTTGTTTGTTAGTTCACATGTTTCGTATAGTTTGTTTATTTCATTTGTAGGTTAGTTTTGCATGAAACCATGTATGGCTCTAGAAACAAGCGGGGTGAAGTACAAGAGAGCTTGTACAACTATCACTACTTGGTATGAAGAACTTGTTACTTTTAGTCCATGATACATTGAAGGAATATACGTACTTTTCGAAGTGAACCTTGGTGAAAACACAACACTTACGCACTAATTAGTGTCACCTTCTCTAGTCGGTTGTTTTTGGGGTAACCCTTGTCAGCTCATTCAAGTAGAGTAAGGTGAGGGGGAAAACCTTAATAGCCATGTCAGAGATATAATAAACTTCTTCTCTACTGGAACAACCTCTTCTGCTCTCAATAATTCGGGATCCCTCTTCCACCTCTAAAATGAATAAGTGCTATGCACAGTTGAAAAAGTTGAAAAATGAAAAAAATTAAAAGTCAAACATTCAAAATGAAAAATTAATAAGGTGAAAGAAGAGAAAGGATTCCTGCGTATGGAGGTGATGCAAGTAACTCCACCGGGGTACTGACCAGGCTTGCTGGCAGTGAAGCCATGCTTGTGTTCGTATGTGACTCCACCGGGGTACTGTCCAGGCCTCCTGGTAGTGGAGCAACATCAGATATGAAACTAAGACTCTGACAACTATACTGCTTATGCACCTATTGATCCAGGTCCACGTGTGAAGAAGGACCCTTCCAAGACATTTTACTTTTGTGATGTGTTAAATTGCATTTTAAAAAGAACATGAATGAATACATATGCATATTGTAAAGAAGAGGAACATGTCAATCATCAACACATGAAAACATAAGTTGTTAATAATGGAGTTCGTCCAGGAGGAACTACGTCTCCGAGCCCTATTGTTAAGATGGTGTAAGCCACTGCATTAAGTGTTGTCAATAATGATGATGTACATAAGAGGTGATGTCACTATCATACAACAAAAATGGCCTCACGTAGGAGTGGCTCCAAGAGATGTTCCATTACATGAACTCTCAGTCAAAAGACTCCTACCAGTATGACACAAACTCATGCATGATGAACATCCTGCCAACATGGCATAAAAGGGATCTCAATGCAAACATGAATGACGACCACATGAGTATCCCATCAACATACAATAAATGGATCTCAAAACAAAACATGATGAATCATGAAAACAAGTACATCACACATATGATTCCACATCACATCAAGCAGGAATCATGAAAACGAGTAAGAAACAAGATCCCACATCAAGCATCAAACAGGGACCTGTGCAGCACAATGCATAGCAAAAAGAAGTACATGAACACTACATATACCTCAAATCTAGGGCCATCTAAATAAGTGGATGTCAAACTGATGAAGAATGGAATGAGAAAATGAGAAATATGAAGGCACCATCAGATTTTTGGCGTCGAATAGTGTAAAATCGACTATCCAATTTTTGAATTCTGAGAAATTGAGAATCTGGGGCTCAAGGAATCTTTTAGATTCCCCCTAGATTCCTCAAAGATTCCCTCCTCTGGTTCCTCTAGAAATCGGTTGCTCAGATCGTGTCGCTGAGAGGTGTAAGATTCACATAAAATTTGTCCAATTTTGACACTACAAAAATTTCACCCTCTTGGAAATTTCGCTAAGTCATGGTTCCACCTGCATTAAAAAATTAATTAAAAATTAAATGACTCATTTTCTGTGCCTGCTCCTGGTTTCTCCATCCTTGGGCGCATAGGGAAAATGTTGGGTTTATATTATTCTTCAGGCAGAAATACCAATGAAGTCTGTTTGGTGTAGTGGTAAACATAGGCATTAGTTGAGGAGGGGTCGGGTGGCCAAACCCCACCCCTCCCATTTTTTTACACGTTATTGTTTTCTGTAATGATTTGAATTTCAAACAGGGGTCGGGTCTACATTGGGTGGTCTTCCCCATACCTCCCACTGAACCGAACCCACATAGTCATTTGAGGTGGCAAATTTATATGTGGTGGTACCATTTTGGGTACCGTTTATGGGCGTGTATTGTTTTATGGTTGGTGGTACATTTAGGTGGTGCCATCCTTTATGGGGCTGCCCGCTTGGGGGCCAACCCACGTGGGCTAGGCGGGTTCAACCCCCGCAAGTCCCACATGATATGGTATATGTGGAGTTTGTGGGTGTGGGCCAGGTCCACTAGAGGTGGCTTGTGCCCACCCCATTAATACTATGTAATATATTTGGGTGTGACGGTTGGAGGGCTTTAGCCAAAAGAAAATATAGTTGTGTATTAAGGTTATGGATAGGCTGGCAGGGGTTATGGCCCATCGACCTTTTTTTTAATAACATTTTTTGTTATGAGTTGTTTTGGGGGTGGTGGGGATGGTGGCTTGCCACCATAATATATTTTTTTAATTTTTATTTATAAAAGAGGGGATTTTCAAATATTTAGGAAATAAGGGATATTGGGAAAATTAACGAGGCCACAATTTCAACCAATTTCAGGAGCCAGGTTTCATGCCTCGGGGTCAGTTAAATTGTAGGACACTTAAACCTAGCCCACAACCCAACTTTGACCAAAAATTTGACTGGCTCGTTCTCCCTCGTACGAGCTCGGATCGACAAACTGTTCACCCCTCCGTGATTAGGACGACAAGATCTATGCTCTCATCCTGGGTCAAAATCATTCAAAGCACTTTTATTTTCAAGCCTTCATAAGCCCTCTTTGTCCTTTGTGTCTCTGGAGCCACTTTGATCAATCCTCCCCACTGAGGAGCTTTTGGTCCTTCAAAAGCATGAAAAAAAATCTGCAACTTCTCTGTACCTTGTCTACATCACAAGCGTCCTGAAAAGGTCTCACTTCCATCTCCTTCACCTTTATTCTTCGGAGCCTTAAGTGAAAATTCGACACTTGCAACCTCTGCAACCTGTAGTACATTGTTTCGCAAATTACATGCTTGAATTTCATGACCAACTAATGATCCAAGCGTCCCACACTTTCCATGAGTTTATAACACATACTCAGTGGTCAAGTTTACAACAATATGGACACAATACCCCAGCTATGAAAAAAAGGCCAACATATCATTTTTTCGTCAACAAGTGATGGAAAACACATCATCACTGCAACACATGATTTACAATAATAAGGCCAAACACTATTTTTTCTCTGACAAGTGATGGAAACATGACATCACTTTCACAATTTATCATGTAACACAAAATAAGACCAGACATCGTTGTTGCTGAACAAGTGATGGAAAACACATCATCACCTATCAACAAATGCAACAAATGATTTACAAAAGTACAACCATGAAACACTAACATATCTAGAAACCATTTTTCATTTATCAAGGTGAATGGGTCACCTCCTTGTGGTGGTTTTTCTTGTCGAACAATTGTTTCACCTGGTTCATGCACCAACACTTTGTCTTTAAGGCACTGCTCTAGATGGAGCCTCCAACAAGTGGCTCTTTGGTGGCCACCTCTATCGCAATGACTGTAATAGGTTTTCTTCCTCCAGATTTGCTTAACATGTTTCTTTACTTGCTATTGAGAGGGTCTTTCACACATCTTCGTTTGTACTGCTATTCTTTTCCAACACTTAGAAAATGTATGGTTATGTAATCCACAAAAGGTACATGTTTTTCGACGCCATGTTTTATGTTCATCATTAATGACATGATTATAATTGAAATGAACATTCGAACATCGAAAGTGGTTATACCTTTCCTTGCTGTCTTTAGTGTAAGTATGCCGATGAGAGTTTGCCTCAGCTCTTTCCTTGCAATGGGCATTGCCATTGGATGATGGGGATGTGTTCCCATCATTCTCTTTCCTCGACGATTTCAATGATGTCTCGGAAGAATTTGACACCTTCGAGCATTCTCCCTTGGTGTATCTCAAGCCTTCAAATTGAGGTTTTTGCACAACCTTCAATGGTTGAGTTATGCCTTGGTTATTAACACCAAGTTCTTTCTCCTCCTCGTGCCTCATCCTAGTAAGGAGCCTCATGTTTGTACCTGTAATTGGGATCTCCACATCTCCAACAGAAATCATACTATGTAATGATGAAAATGAAAGGAAATCAACATCTTTTACCTCCTCTGTTGATTTGGAAAGAACCAATGAGGGCTTCTCATCATCTGTTGTTGGTGGTTCACTAGTTGTCTCGGTGCATTCCCCAACTTCCTTTCTGACATACCCAAGTCCTGATTGATGGGGTAATTATTCTACTCTAATGGGGTTGACAATGCCTTGGCCATTAATGCCCAAGCCTTTTTCCTCGTACCCCATTTTCTTCAATAGTTTGGAGCCAATTCCTGTGGTATGATTTGTTGTGCGTGGAACATGATTGTTCACAGGTCTTTGTTTTAGCCGGATGTATACCCCAGGAAGTTTGTACACCCATCCATGTGGGGGGGTGCGGGGGGGACTTGTCCCCCTCGCGGGGGTCCAAGGGGGCCGATCCCCCCCGGCTGGGGGGTTCGGGGGCCAGTGGTCCCCTGGCGGGGGCTCGATGGCAGCACCCCTGAAGCAAAAAATAGATGTAAAATTGCCTTGTAAAAGTATAGTAATTTCTAGTCAATCTGGGCCGTTCATTAGGTGGATGATCT
>APFE031625696.1:0-75028 GCA_000404065.3 Pinus taeda | reverse complement strand
ACAGTAGAACTTATGTTTAGTTTAGGGTTTTTTGCCCTAGAAGGCAACCCCTCTCTTTGTATGAGGGCATTGTATTTGAGGCTGTGCAATAGATGTGTATTCTGTGAGCGAGAAACAGCGCGGGGAGACTGTGACAGAAAATAGAGGATATTACAGTAGATCTACTGTAGGTTGTGTCTCTTCATTTTGTTGGATAATGGAAAGGAAGGACTGGTTGTTCCAGGTGGACGTAGCCTAAACTGGGTGAACCACGTATATTTGTGTCTCTCTTGTTTTATGTGTTTTCTGTGTTTATATTTCTGCAATATTTTATGTGTTCCATTGCTCCGTAATATATAATTTTCTAACATGATTTTCAAAAACAACGAAATCGTCATCAGGACACATACATGAATTCAGAGAACTAATTTTTACGTCACATGGGTCACGCTGCAGCTTTTCCAAGGCCTCATCCTTTGCTTGCAGATGTCGTCGCAAACTATGTTTCTCCTTCTTCTCTTCTTGTAGATGCATATTCAATTCAGCGTTCTATGTTTGAAGATTTTGTTTGTTGTGCTTCAATTCTTCCAGGGCCTCTTATATGGCTTGCAACTGAAGCTGAAATCGCTCCTTTTCCTCTGTCTATTTTTGTAGAGTTTCATATATTATTTCCACTCTTTTAGAAATTTTAAGCATGGTCTCATACATCACTTTTTCATCCTTTGTCGCTGCACGTTCCATTGTTCATGCTTACAATTCACATTCACGCAAAGACCGCTCTAATACCACTTGATCCAGGTCTAGGTGTGACAAAGGACCCTTCCAAGACCTTTTACTTCATTATTTTTTAAATTTCATTTTTGAAAGAACATGAATGAATACATCTGTATACTGTAAAGAAGAGTAACATGTCAATCATCAACACATGAAAACATAAGCTAGTGATAATGGAGTTCATCTAGGAGGAACTACATCTCTGGGCCCTGGTGTCAATATGGTGTAGGCCGCTGCATTAAGTGCTGTCAATAGTGATGATGTACGTAAGAGGTGATGTCGCTATCATACAAAGAAAATTCCCTCATGCAGGAGTGGCTCTAAGAAATGTTTCGCTACAAGAACTCTCAGTCAAAAGACTCCTATCAGTATGACACAAACTCATGCATGATGAGCATCCCACCAACATGACATAAAAGGGATCTCAATGCAAACATGTATGACGACCACATGAGTATTCCATCAACATACAACAAAGGGATCTCAAAACACAACATGACGAATCATGACAACAAGTACATCACACATATGATTCCACATTGCATCAAGCAGGAATCATGAAAATGAGTAAGAAACAAGATCCTACATCAAGCATCAAACAAGGATCTATGCAGCACAATTCATAGAAAAAAGAAGTACATGAACACTACATATACCTCACATCCAGGGCCATTTGAATAAGCGGATATCAAACAGCTGAAGCTGTTCGGACCTTCGATCTCACGACATCAATCGCATGAAAATGACTGCTTGCACATGAATGTTGACACCTGCACTCCACTTAGAAATGTGGCTGAAGAATAGAATGAGAAAATGAGAAATATGAATGCACCATCACATTTTTGGCGTCGAATAGTGCAAAATCAACTGTCCAATTTTTGAATTTTGAGAAATTGAGAATCTGGGGCTTAAGGAATCTTTTAGATTCCCCCTAGATTCCTCAAAGATTCCCTCCTCTAGGTCCTCTGCAAATTGGCTGCTCAGATTAGGAAACTGATTGTGCCATCAGGTTTGTGTCGCTAAGAGGTGTAATATCGACATAAAATTTTCCAATTTGGACATTGCAAAAATTTCACCCTCCTGGAAATTTCGCTCAGTGATGGTTCCATTTACATTAAAAAATTAATTAAAAATTATCTGCCTCGTTTGCTGTGCCCGCTCCTAGTTCCTCCATCCCTGGGCACACTGGGAAAATGCTGGGTTTATTTTATTCTTCGGGTAGAAATAGCAATGAAGTCCGTTTGGTGTAGTGGTAAACATAGGCATTAGTTGAGGAGGGGTCAGGTGGTAAAACCCCGCCCCTCCCATTTTTTACACGTTATTGTTTTTTGTAACAAATTGAATTTCAAACAGGGGTCGGGTCTACATTCGGCAGCACGCCCCATACCTCCCCCTGAACCAAACCCACATAGTCATTTGAGGTGGTGCATTTATATGTGGTGGTACCGTTTTGGGTACCATTTATAGGCGCGTACTATTTTATGGTTGATGGTACATTTAGGTGGTGCCATCCTTTATGGGGCTACCTGCTTGGGGGCCGGCCCATGTGGGCTAGGTGGGTTCGACCCCCGCTGGCCCATCATGATATGGTATATGTGGAGTTTGTGGGTGTGGGTCGGGTCCACCGGAGGTGGCCCATGCCCACCCCATTAATATTATGTAATATATTTGGGCGCGATGGTTGGAGGGCTTCGACCAAAAAAAAATATAGATGTGTATTAAGGTTGTGGATAGTCCGGCAGGGTTTATGGCCCATCGGCCTTTTTTTTAATAACATTTTTTGTTATGAATGGTTTTTCGGGTGGCGAGGGTGGTGGCCCGCCACCATAATATATTTATTTAATTTTTATTTAGAAAACGGGGGATTTTCAAATCTTTAGGAAATAAGGGATATTGGGAAAATTAATGAGGCCACAATTTTGACCGATTTTGGCAGCTAGGTTTCATGCCTCGGGGTCAGTCAAATTGTAGGACACTTAAACCTGGCCCACAACCCAACTTTGAACAAAACTTTGACTGGCTCTTTCTCCCTCATATGAGCTCGGATTGACGAATCGTTCACACCTCCATGATCAGGATGACGAGATCTACGCTATGGTCCTAGGTTGAAATCATTCTAAGCACTTTGATTTTCGAGCGTTCATAAGCCCGCTTTGTGCTATGTGTCTATGGAGCTACCTGGATCACCTATATACCCCTCAACCCCAATCGAAACAACTGTGTTTCCTTCGCTTGGAATGTGTGTCAATCTACAAAGATCTTAGGAGATGCTACATCTTACAATCAAGCTAGTGTGAAGCCATGATGAGCTGAGCACTGAACAATACTTCCAAAGGTGTTAGACTTGCTTTTCACGAACAAGGTCCATTCAAAGAGCTAGAGTTCTACCAGTGTGTCACCAAGTGTTGTAGCGGCTACAACCACCCTCCAAAATTTTTCCTTGGCCCATTTTGGAGCCTCCCTACCAACCTTTCACAACACCTTGTCTTGTTTCGTCAAGTACACAAGCTTCAGTGTTTTTCATGCACTAAGGGAGCCTATCGAGCACAGTTTGATGCATTCCCATCATAGGTTGTTCACCCAGACTTGGTCCAGCTGCAGGTTGAGCAACTTCCCCAAGAAAATTGTGCATTTCTGGAGGGCAACCAGCCTTCCCTCCAGAAATTGCGCAATTCTGTCTGGTAGCCTGCTAGCCTCCATAATTGCGCAATTCTGCCATCGAACACTCCCACCATAAATTGTACAAATTTCCCCAACAGGGCTTCTCAGCCCAGAATTTTCCAAATCTGGGTAGCAGCCAACTGCTCTACTTAGAAATTGCGCAAATCTTCTGGGCAGTTAGCACAGCTCCTAGCCAGAAATGCACATTTTTCTCAAGCAGGTGAGCAACTACATGTGTGCACGGCTCCTAGCCAGAAATGCACATTTTTCTCAAGCAGGTGAGCAACTACATGTGTGAGCAGTCTAGTTGACTAGTTCCACCTAGGACCAAGGAATCTTGACTTGCATGAATGCATGACTTATTCTTCTTGGAATAGAAAAAGGAAACATGCAAAAGGAATCCCATGATTCAGGCACCTATTTTTAGTAGCCGGGGGTTACATTCAAAGTTGTTTTAGAAACTTCCCTCCAAGTGTCGTTTTTTCCTATATTTGTGGCATGCGCATCATGAGACCAAAATTATTTATTTGATGCATCAGAGCTCATTCTTTCACATTGATCTTGGAGCTCTGACATCCCACATCACATCCAAGACTTTTCAACACATCCGACTCAGCTATTCATGGGTAAGTGGCCTCAACTTGTCTTTTTCAACATTTCTGTCGCTTTTTGTGCATTCACTTGTGTGAGTTTTACTTGAATTTTTTAACAGTTGTTATCGTTTACATGCATAATAGCTTGTCCTAGCTCTATTTCAGTTTACGTTTCTATCTCACTCTTGTTGCATGCATGAACATTTGTCAAACCGACGAATCACTTCACCCACATGCATGTTGATCTGTTTTTTGAATCTTTCATTCATGTTTTGCATGCACTATCAATCACTTCCACTATCACTTAGTGTTGCCATGCATTCACTGTCTTATTTTCTTTCAGTTGCTCGTCAGCGAGTTGGGCCAACCTTGGCCCGGACTCTGCCTTCATTGAGACTGCATTGCACAATCTGGGGATGGAGGGCTTTGCCTTCCTCTCTAGAAATGAATTTTTTTCCCCAGCGCTAACCTCCAGGACTGTTTTGCGTATTTTTGGAGGATAGTGGCTGCTGGCCCAAGAAATTGCATAATGCAGTCCTTGGGCCTACCGTCCTTCCCAGTTGGAATTGCATAATCCCAATAGCCATTGGCCACTATGGATTGCGCATTGCACAGATCCAGCATGCAGTCCACATCCTAGACAACCCATACTGGCTTTTGTGCAGTTCTAGCAGCCAATCACCCAGCCTCCCAAAAGAAATTGCACAATCTTGCCCATCAGTTTCCCAGGTATGTGTTGTGTCATTCCCCGAAGTTACTTTGTTTTCATTGACAAAATTCTTGCCATGCATGTTGCTTGTCTCCAGTTCTTTCTGGAGTTCATCTATCTCAATGGATTCCAAGAAAACATGATATCAAGACTTTGATGGAAATGCAGCTAGAGCAGCAGCTGAGCAAGTGTCCTCTAGTCTGCCGATCTATGAAGACACAAAGCTGTGTCTAGACAAGGACATCAAATTGAAATGGAAATAGGTCAATGAAACATTTGAAGGAACTTTTGGGGAACACCTCAAAGACCGCATTGCATGCAGATATCCCTTGTTCCCATACGCAGACATGATACACTGGATCATCTCTGACACTGATCCTGAGACAATGACCTTGAGCAGTCTCAGTGGGACAAAGCTTGCGACCTTTTGGGAACGAGATTATGATGAGATGTATCAGATGTCAGATCCTGTGACTATCATGTAGACTCTGTTCAACTTACCCAACGGTAATGCTAACTCCAGAGATATTCTGAAGAATTGGGTAAAGGAGCCAGCTCGATTTAGGTTGACACCCAACCAGGTCTACAAGACAAAGATGCTTAGGAAGGCGTACCAATACTTGATACTTGATAATATTTTCTTATCAACTATATGGCCAAGAAAGCACGGAAACCTTCTCACAGAGTTGGGTAGTTGCACTGGACCAATTGGCTAGAGAAGGAAAACCATGTAATTGGTCCAACATATTGGCTCATCAACTGAAGGAGCAAGTAACGAAGGCTCGACAGTCACCCGGAGGTATGCATGAAGAGATTTACATGTCCACCTATATCTTACATGCAATTTGTGCCTGATGTGAGTTCTTAGGTTTAGAGTCGGCATGGTCACCGACGGAGATAATTGTGAGCACATATTTCAAGTTGTTGTCTGAATGCAGCTTCAAAGGAGTAATCACATGGTTATTCGATAATTTTGTTTCCCCTATCTACAAGATGATATTCGAATAGGATCCACCCTGCATGTCAAAGGAAGCAATGGAGGCATTAATAGGCAGTGCGGATTGGTATGCCTCATCGTTCGACACTTTCATACAAATGTTGAGTGCAGAGAAGCGTCTGCATGTTCTACCAAAGTTTGCCTTGGACGTACTTGTCATGAAGGAAGTAACATACCACATCTTGGGAGGATTGGCAGCTATATTTTCGCGAAAGAGAAGGAACCTTGGCCCACTCTTCTATTACGCATTGGGTTATATGAGATCCAGAGTATCAAGCAAGTGGATGTCGAAGCAGAACTGATGAAAAAGTACCCATTCGACCTTTGAAGCTACAACGCATATGACCCACATTGCATTGTGAAGGATCATTGCATGAGAGTTCAGTTCAATTGTATCTACAGGGCATTTCATTGGGCCGAGGCGGACCCATGGAGATATTGCTACAGTTTCTCTAGACCAAATGAACCAGTCAAATTCGCTGTGGAGTGGTTAGAGAAGCAAAATCATGGAGAGCACCAACAGTAGTAACAGAGCCAAGAGTTAGAACAGTTCTAGGCTAAGTCATGTCTAGGTTTTGAATAAGGACACATAAGGACTAGGAGAATAAAACTTGTGGCTGAAGAGAAATCTAAAGTGCAGGTGCTTCCTAAAATTCTGAAAGCACATGAACAACAACAAGAAGACCAACCTCTTGACTCAGATGAGGAAATATTGAAGGAAGTAGGGTATGCAAGAACCAGTAGAAACAAGGAGGAAGAGCCAAGACTAGTTGCTGGAACTAGGAGGAGGCATACTAGGGAAAAGAACAAATATAGACTGAAATCAAAGGCCTTAAATAACCCTAGTTTTCTAACTGAAGTAATAGTTATAGAAGAACAACCTACAAAACTGCAGACCGAGGATCCTTCAATTGCAGAAATAAGAAGATCCTTGAAGAAACAAAGAGAGAAAGCTCCCATGGACTAGCCATTAGAATATTCCAAAAGAAAAAAGATTCAAAAAGAAGCAAAAAATAGAGAGGCCATCATCAAAGAAGACACAACAAACATCACAAGGTCTAAATATGCTAGAATTAAAACCAACTTGGATAAGCTTGCAGAGGCCACAACTCACATAGGATGAAATGGTATTTTGAATCGTTTTTTTTGAAATTTTGAAGTGGAAGCATTATCCTATTGAAAGTTTTGAAGTGTTTCCAGTTTTGTTGCCATTACAAGTATTACCGAAATTTCCGGTAGCACCTATCACAACAAAAATATACAACTGTCAGTAGCAAACCTCTAGGACAGTTTTGGAAGACAAAAACTCATAACGATAGGGATAAGAAAGATGATGGATATAAGACAATTATGAGGTTGTTGAAGGTTAGATTTAATGAAGACATATGTTAGGACCATAAGGAGAAAATTCAGCAGCAAAAGGGGCAGCGAGTCAGTTTTCTAGCAATAAGGTGTCATTCTTCCTATTCTTCTCATCTACATCTGTACTTTCTGTTGTAATTTGATAGGAGATGATCTTAATGTCTAAAATACACTCATGAAACAAGGAAATAGTGGAACCACCAATTTAGGAGAGTTAGAGTTGGTGCCCCTCTCTCTCTACATATCTTTTGTAAATACCATTTCAGGGTTGGATTTTGGTTCACCTGAAGACTCAACTTAATAAAATAGCTTTTTCTACACTTCATGTTGGAAGATTCTATGATTCAAGTCATATCTAATGTGTGGTTTGTCTATCTCTTTTTTTCAACTTTCTAAATTATAAATTTTCCGTAGCTAGTATAGTATGAGTGAGAATCATTAAGAGGACCTAATAATGACTTATCTACTGTCAAGTTTGTTATAGCCTAGATTTACCTCAGGCTAAAAAGGTAGGATCCAGGGCCAACATCAAACCACGCTCAGCCTGGTATCTAGCCCTACCAGGTTAGGGGAGGGCTCTCTCCGGGTCAATCTCAGCTAATTATGATCACTAAAGGCTTGAGATGACTGATTTTATTACTGATCTTAGGCTAGGTATAAATGTAAAGGGGTTTGATTGGATAAAATGATGTGTTTGCTGGCTCTAAAGGCAAAGCAAATTTTGGGTGCAATGAATGAGGCTCAGTCTTGCAGAGGGCTCAATGGGGAAAGATAGGCAGTTGTATTTGGCACTTTAAATCAAATGAGATGGATGGTTTAGACATAGGAGGAGTTGAAGAGGGCAAGAGAAGCCATGGATCCTCTCCAAATAGTTGAAAACACCAAGAAACTAAAGCAAACTTGAAGTAGAGCACTGTAGTTTCAATGTATTCTACTTATACTCTTGTATGATTTAGCTGAGAAGAAATAAGAGGGAAAATGACATACATAATACATAAGAAAATTCACAAATACATAAGAAAGCACTGCACCAAAACAAATGCCATAGGGATCCCAAAGAGTGCTACAAACCCTGGTCTCAATTCCTTAGCCAAAATGTTGATATGAGTGTACAATGAAGCTCCTTGCTTTCTCAAAGAGTCAAACCTTCTACCAAAATCCAACCCCTACACTATGAAGTTCATAAAATATATGCATTTTCTCATCCTTGTACTAAGGGATTGAGCTCAACCATTTTCTTCAAAATAGAATTAGTTACATTAAACATGGGCCAAATTTCTAAAAATGGGTGTTGGAGATGAAATTGTATCTCATAAACCATAGCATTTGTTACAAAAATGAAAGAGGTTTTTGTAGATAATGTCATTGTGGAGAACAACCTCTCTCAAATTTGGGAAATTCGTTTCCAGTATCTCGCAATCTGTTCCACAAAATCATCTCTAAAACAGAAAATCATTAAAAATTTAAATATGTGAAAATGAGCTGTAACGATCTAGTCACATATCCCAATCTGTGACACCCGTGAATAAACTGAAAGATTTTTTTTTTATATGGCTCGTGATTAACAAAAACCTCCTTGGGTTTTTTCAAAATTACTTTCCATCTGTTGCAAAATGGCCCCGCACTAAAATGACTTAAACAATAAAAAATATGAAAAATTTGCTTTGTTTTAATTTAGGCTCCAAATATCACTTTATATCTCCCACATAGTAGCACCTGTGCATAAACGGAAGGAGGTTTTTGTTATTTCGTATGTGGTGAACAAAAACCTCTTTCACATTTGAAAAATTCCTTACCATTCTTTTAGAAACTAATTTTGTACTAAACTTATCATTGTGTGCAGCAACTAACCTCAAAACATGCATAACCAATAATCACTCATTCATTTCGATCATACCTTCTAATCTAGAAACTCGTCATGGGATTGTGATATACCATTGGAAATATTTTTCCAAGATTCTTCTGATGGACACACTTGTGACATGTTTTGTGCTAAACATCATGTGCAAAACATCTAACAAAACCAGACATAGTAAAAGCTCATGTTGATCCCTGGTGATAGGTTGCGAAGACTGGAACTAACATCGGCTCCATTGGGGATGGCAGCTCCTTGGACGTGTCAAGAACACTGTAGACCAAGTGCCTCATCCATTGGGTAATGGAATCAAACAACTGTAAACCCAAAACAACTCATAACAATTCGAAAACATATACATACTGCAACATGTACATAAACAAATACTGAAAATTGAAATGCTGCCTCAAGTAGCTTATTTATGTACAAATCTAACGCACTTTGCTGCAAAATTGATAGGTCAAGTAATGTTCTAATGCCATATCAAACAATCAAGTAATGGTGACAAGGGTGCCATGTGAACGTGCTTCAACCAGGACACAAATGTAAATGCTGACAACCATACATGCACATAACAAGTCTAGTTGTGTAAAAGAAAATTTGATCTATCATTTAAACTGAAAAAAATTTCCATGTACGTTGCAATAGGATCGAAAGGACTAGACTCTGTTTGCTGCCCCAACTCCTCAATACATTCTTCCAGCTGCAAACTATCAATGCAAATCTCCACGGGCAGCCTTACCTTCTGTTCCTTCTGTTGAAAAAGGTCCCCAAAGAATGGGACTCGACAGTCCAGATTCTGGGACTATATTTGGGTCTCCAATTCAATTAGATCTCCTTCAATTTTGATGGCAAACTCTTGCAAAAAATTGAGCTTAATTTCATGGCTGCATCGACAGGATTTCAGAAAAGGAGAAAGAGATGAAGCAAACTTCTCATCTACCTCATCAGCCATGCACATATCTTGCCATTCTCTAAAACCTTGAATAGAAGGCACCTCTATTTTGAATTCTTCCTCTTTCTCTATCCATGTTTCAAGAAATATATGCCAAAAATTTGCAAAAGACTTAATAGATCTGATAGGAAAACCTTCAATCCATTTTCTACATTTGCCTTGAAATGATTCAAAGAACAATCTGATGAAGACATCTTCCTTTTTAACTCTAAGAATTTCCACAAATGTTTTAAAATTTTCTATATGTTCTAAAGTCAAAGTCAGATCTTCCCCATTGAATTTAGGGCCATTACTCAAAATGTATGAATCATTTGGTAATTGATTAGGAAAACCAAGAAGATTAGAAAAATTGATACATGAATACCTTGAACAAATAGAAGCAACATCTGAGTCCTTCATTTAGCCAGTGGAGCCACCATCAATACTTTGAAACTAGAGACTTTGAACAGTGGAGTCACCAGGTAGATGATTTTAGCCTTCATATGTGTTTGACTATTGTCCACCATCAACAATCAGATTTGAACGTGATACATGTTACTGGGGAAATTTGCAAGTTAGATATTCCGTTTATAAAACTAGACCGGAGATTGACTAAAGTAGCTTTTATCTACTTGCACTAATGCAAAGCAAAAGCGTTTTGAAGGTTTCCTGGCTAATCTTCAGACTCCATCTGTAGTTTATAAAATGAAGAACGCTAAAAAACAAACAATATCCTCCCCAGTAGGGTCGCCACTATGTTAGAGCCTAGATTTACCTCAGGCTGAAAAGGTAGGATCCAAGGCCAACATCAAACCACGCTCAGCCTGGTAGCTAGCCCTACCAGGTCATGAGAGGGCTCTCTCTGGGTAAATCTGAGCTAATTATGATCAGTAAAGGCTTGATATGACTGATTTGATTACTTATATTAGGCTAGGTATAGATGTAAATGGGTTTGATTGGATAAAATGATGTGTTTGCTAGCTCTAAAGGCAAAGCAAATTTTGGGTGTAGGGAATGAGTCTCAGTCTTGTAGAGGGCTCAATGGGGAAAGATAGGCAGTTGTATTTGGAACTTTAAATCAAATGAGATGGATGATTTGGATAGAGGAGAAGTTAAAGAGGGCATGAGAAGCCATGGATCCTCTCCAAATAGTTGAAAACACCAAGAAACTAAAGCAAACTTCAAGTAGAGCACTGTAGTTTCAATGTATTCTACTTACACTCTTGTTTGATTTAGCTGAGAAGAAATTAGAGGGAAAATGACAAACATAATACATAAGAAAATTCACAAATACATAAGAAAGCACTGTACCAAAACAAATGCCATGGGATCCCAAAGAGTGCTGCAAATCCTGGTCTCAATTCCTTAGCCAAAATGCCGATATGAGTGTACAATGAAGCTCCTTGCTTTCTCAAGAGTCCAACCTTCTACCAAAATCCTACCCCTACACTATGAAATTCATAAAATATATCCATTTTCTCATCCTTGTACTAAGGGATTGAGCTCCACCATTTTCTTCAAAATAGAATTAGTTACATTAAACATGGGCCGAATTTTTCAAAATAGGTGTTGAAGATGAACTCGTATCTCATCTGTTACAAAACGGAAAGAGGATTTTATAGATAATGTCATCTTGGAGCCAACCCTCTCTCAAATTTTGGAAATTCATTTCCAGTAGCTCGCAATTGGTTCCACAAAATAATCTCTAAAACAAAAAATCATTAAAAATTTAAATATGTGAAAATGAGCTGTAACGATCTAGTCACATATCCCAATCCATGATACCTGTGAATAAACTGAAAGAGGTTTTTCTATATGACTTTTGCTTAACAAAAACCTCCTTGGGTTTTGCAAAATTAGTTTCCATCTGTTGCAAAATGGCCCCGCACTAAAATGACTTAAACAGTAAAAAATATGAAAAATTTGCTTTGTTTTAATGTAGGCTCCAAATATCACTGTATATCTCCCACATAGTAGCACCTGTACATAAAATGAAGGAGGTTTTTGTTATTTGGTATGTGATGAACAAAAAATTCTTTCACTTTTGAAAAATTCCTTGCCACTCTTTTAGAAACTGATTTTGTACTAAACTTGTCATTCTGTGCACCAACTGACCTCAAAACATGCATAACCAAGAATCACTCATTCATTTCGATCATACCTTCTAATCTAGAAACCGGTCATGGGAGTGTGGTATACTGTTGGAAAGATTTTTCCGAGCTTATTCTAATAGACACACTTGTGACATGTTTTGTGCTGAACATCATGTGCAAAACATCTAACAAAACCAGACATAGTAAGAGCTCATGTTGATCCCTGGTGACAGACTGCGAAGACTGGAACTAACATCGGCTCCATTAGGGAAGGAAACTCCTTGGAGGTGTCAAGAACACCATAGACCAAGTGCCTCATTCATTGGGAAATGGAATCAAACAACTGTAAACCCAAAACAACTCATACCAATCCAAAAACATATACATACTGCAACATGTACATAAACAAATATCGAAAACTGAAATGCTGCCTCAAGTAGCTTATTTATGTACAAATCTAACCCACTTTGCTGCAAAATTGATAGATCAAGTAATATTGTAATTCCATATCAACCAATCAAGTAACTGTGACAAGGATGCTGCGTGAAAGTGCTTCAACCAGGACACAAATGTAAATGCTGACAGTGATACATGCACATAATGAGTCTGGTTGTGTAAAAGACAATTTGATCTATCATTTAAACTGAAAAAAATTTCCATATACGTTGCAATAGGATCGAAAGGACCAAACTCTGTTTGCTACCCCAACTCCTCAATACATGATTCCAGCAGCAAACTATCAATGCAAATTTCCACGGGTAGCCTTACCTTCTGTTCCTTTTGCTGAAAAAGGTCCCCAAAGAATGGGACTCGACAGCCCATATTTTGGAACTGTTTTTGGGTCTCCAATTCAATTAGATCTCCTTCAATTTTGATGGCAAACTCTTGCAAAAACTTGAGCTTAATTTCATGGCTGCATCGACAGGATTTCAGAAAAGAAGAAAGAGATGAAGCAAAGTTCTCATCTACCTCATCATCCATGCACATACCTTCCCATTCTCTAAAACCTTAAATAGAAGGCACCTCTATTTTGAATTCTTCCTCTTTCTGTATCCATGTTTCAAGAAAGATATGCCAAAAATCTGCAAAGGACTTAATAGATCTGATAGGAAAACCTTCAATCCATTTTCTACATTTTCCTTGAAATGAATCAAAGAACAATCCGATGAAGACATCTTCCATTTTAACTCTAAGAATTTCCACAAATGTTTTAAAATTTTCTATATGTTCTAGAGTCAAAGTCAGATCTTCCCCATTGTATTTAGGGCCATTACTCAAAATGTATGAATCCTTTGGTAATTGATTAGGAAAACCAAGAAGATTAGAAAAATTGATACATGAATACCTTGAACAAATAGAAGCAACATCTGAGTCCTTCATTTAGCTAGTGAAGCCACCATCAATACTTTGAAAGTCAAAACTTCGAATAGTGGATTCGCCAGGTAGATGATTTCAGCCTTCATATGTGTCTGACTGCTGTCCACCATCAACAATAAGATTTGAACGTGATACATGTTACCGGGGAAATTTGCAAGTTAGATATTCCGTTTATAAAACTAGACCGTAGATTGACTGAAGTAGCTTTTATCTACTTGCGCTAATGCAAAGCAAAAGCGTTTCGAAGGCTACCTGGCTAATCTTTAGACTCCATCTGTAGTTTATAAAATGAAGAACGCTAACAAACAAACAATCTCCTCCCCAGTAGGGTCGCCACTATGTTAGAGCCTAGATTTACCTCAGGCTGAAAATGTAGGATCCAGGGCCAACACCAAACCATGCTCAGCCTGGTAGCTAGCCCTACCAGGTCAGGAGAGGGCTCTCTCTGGGTCAATCTCAGCTAATTATGATCACTAAAGGCTTGAGATGACTGATTTGATTACTGATCTTAGGCTAGGTATAGATGTAAAGGGGTTTGATTGGATAAAATGATGTGTTTGATGGCTCTAAATGCAAAGAAAATTTTGGGTGTAGGGAATGAGTCTCAGTGTTGTAGAGGGCTCAATGGGGAAAGATAGGTAGTTGTATTTGGCACTTTAAATCAAATGAGATGGATGGTTTATACATAGGAGGAGTTGAAGAGGGCAAGAGAAGCCATGGATCCTCTCCAAACAGTTGAAAACACCAAGAAACTAAAGAAAACTTCAAGTAGAGCACTGTAGTTTCAATGTATTCTACTTACACTCTTGTTTGATTTAGATGAGAAGAAATAAGAGGGAAAATGACATACATAATACATAAGAAAATTCACAAATACATAAGAAAGCACTGTACCAAAACAAATGCCATAGGGATCCCAAAGAGTGTTGCAAACCTTGGTCTCAATTCCTTAGCCAAAATGCTGATATGAGTGTACAATGAAGCTCCTTGATTTCTAAAGAGTCCAACCTTCTACCAAAATCAAACCCCTACACTATGAAATTCATAAAATATTGACATTTGCTCATCCTTGTACTAAAGGGAATGAGCTCAACCATTTTCTTCAAAATAGAATTAGTTACATTAAACATGGGCCGAATTTCTGAAAATAGGTGTTGAAGATGAACGCGTATCTCCTAAACCATAGCATCTATTAAAAAAATAAAAGAGGTTTTTGTAGATAATTTCATGTTGGAGAAAAAAATCTCTCAAATTTTGGAAATTTGTTTCCAGTAGCTCATAATCTGTTCCACAAAATCATTTCTAAAACAGAAAATCATTAAAAATTTAAATTTGTGAAAATGAGTTGTAAAGATCTAGTCACATATCCCAATTCATGACACCTGTGAATAAACTGGAAGAGGTTTTTGTTATATGGCTCGTGCTTAAAAAAAACTCCTTGGATTTTTCAAAATTACTTTCCATCTTTTGCAAAATGTCCCTGCACTAAAATGAATTAAACAGTAAAAAATATGAAAAATTTGCTTTGTTTTAATGTAGGCTCCAAATATCACTGTATATCTCCCACAGAGTAGCACCTGTGCATAAACTGAAGGAGGTTTTTGTTATTTGGTATGTGATGAACAAAAACCTATTTCAATTTTGAAAAATTCGTTACCATTCATTTAGAAACTGATTTTGTATTAAACTTGTCATTGTGTGCAGCAACTGACCTCAAAACATGCATAACCAAGAATCACTCATTCATTTCGATCATACCTTCTAATCTAGAAACCAGTTATGGGAGTGTGATATACCGTTGGAAGTATTTTTCTGAGCTTCTTCTGATGGACACACTTGTGACATGTTTTGTGCTAAATATCATGTGCAAAACATCTAACAAAACCAGACATAGTAAGAGCTCATGTTGATCCTTGGTGATAGGCTGCAAAGACTGGAACTAACACATTTTTCTGTGAATTATAATATGTGTTCAAGTAGAAATTTCTAGTGAAGGTTTCACAAAGGATTTTTAAGATACTTTATACCTATTTTTACTTCCTAATTGTTGTTTTCCTTGTCAAGCTTGTTTTAATATTTTAAATGATAAATTACAACATCTAGTATAGTATGAGTGAGAATCATTAAGAGGATCTAATGATGACTTATCTATTATCCAGTTTGTTGTAAATCATAATATCAATTTAAGTAGAAATTGTTAGTGAAGGTTTCATAAAGGATTTGCGAAATACTTTATAATTTTTCCTACTTTCTATCTGTTATTCACCTTATCAAAAAACAAAGTTTTCTATAAAGCTTTATTTAGTTGAGGTAACTGTCTTAAGATACTCAATTTTCTTAAAATAAGTATCAACTACCTATTCTCCTTCCTCTGCTCCCCTATACTATTCACTTAACCATACAATTTATGCTTGCCACAACTTTCCAAGTGCACAAAAGTTAAAGAGGAACACAATCATTTCAAAACTCCTTCAAAAGCCATCCCACCACTCAAAAAACCCTTGTAAATTTTGAAATGAAATCATGATGTGTAAGGTTTACACCTTTTGCAGTCTAGGAGTAACTCCTTGCGCTAACATATTTGGCACTGCTGCTGGGGAGGCGGATTGAAGTTTATCCCTGGGTAAATGACAGAGTTATAAGTTTGGTTCTAAGGTGTGTAGTTCCAACTATCTTTTTAGACTGCTTTACACCTGGTGATTCCATTGTAGAAGTTATGGATCCAAGTAAGGCTAGAACCGGGGAAAACCCACATTCTCCTTTGAAAAACAAAGTCCCTGATCCTAAGAAGCTAATCAAGAAAAAAAGTAAGCGAAAGCTTGTTTCTTCTGTTTCTAGTTTCTCAAAAGCCATTCCTAAAAAAGTGCAAGAAATTATGTCTCTTGGTTTTACAAAAAATTATGTACCTCTCTCGTTTTGCAGTTAGAAAATAGCCTCTACATCAAGTGTTAGTGCTTCCTCATCTACTGTTCAAAATCCTCAAATTGTTAATCCACAAATCCTAGTAACTCTAATTGTTGTTTCACAAATCCTAGTAACTCCGACCATGGCAGGTCCTAATCCACCTCCTAACCGAATTGATGCAATTGTTGCTGCTAGGTATGCTCCTTTAGTTTTACCTCATCCTATGAATGCATTACCTGTAGGAGACTATCTCAAGTATATGCCTAAATTTAATGGTGAAGGGGAGGTA
This sequence comes from Pinus taeda, assembly GCA_000404065.3. Classification (NCBI taxonomy): domain Eukaryota; kingdom Viridiplantae; phylum Streptophyta; class Pinopsida; order Pinales; family Pinaceae; genus Pinus; species Pinus taeda. The sequence goes on along the minus strand of APFE031625696.1, from coordinate 58,501 downwards.
TCAGCTGAAGAACATCTTGCTGATTTTTATGCTTATGCTGATAATTTGAACATTGAGCATGGAGATGTTTGGATGAGAGTTTTTGTTTAGAGTCTTGAGGGTGATGTAAGGAATAGTTCAGATCTTTGACAACTGGTAGCATCACTGGAATTGAAGTCCTAGATGATACGTTTTTAAGTAAATGGGGTGACAAGAAATATTTTTTGTATTATATCACAGAATTTGGTGCAATCAAAAGAAATGAAGGAAAACTAGTTTCTGATTTTTCTAAAAGATTCAATAAAATGTATGGCAAGATACCTACTGAAATCAAGCCTACTAAGGCCTCTGCTAAAATCACTTATGGTTGTTCTTTTGATCCTAACTTTTGTTTATTGTTGAGAGAAAGAAGATCTTCTATGCTATCACAAATGCAGGACAATGCACTGGAGGTAGAATCAAATATATTAGCAGCTAATAGACTCAGAGGAGGGATTGACAGAGAAAAAAGAAAGCAAAAAGTTGAAGTTTCTACTTCAGGAACTTCTGACATAGATCCTAAGCTAGATGAGCTTACCAAGATGGTCAAATCATTGACTACTGATATGTCTAAGTTGAAGATGGAATCAAGACCATCTACTACTAGAAATGTTTCATTTGATTTGCCAAATAGACAACAGTTTAGAAGACCTAATGCTCCTCAAATTCTGTAGAGAGAAAGAAGAGATGATGATGATCAAAAGGTGCAACCTCCTTTGCAGAATGTTATATTTGAAGATGAAGAAGAAGATGAAGGGTTGGAAAGAGGTGCTGATATAAACTGTCTTAGATACAAAGAAGGGATGATTTATCTTACACAAACACAACATGAAGACTTCGTGTCATATACTCAGAATAATAAAGTGAGTCCTAATCATTCCATGATTGCAGATGATCATCAAAGTAGATACAATCTCAGATCAAAGAAAAATGATGATACTTCTAAGCATGTTGCACAGCCAAAGAAGAAATAAAGATGCAGTTAAAGTTTCAGTGGAAAAATATCATAGACTGGAAATTTTGGTAGCATTCGATATTCCAGGAGAGAAACAAGTGACTGAACCTGACAAACCAGAAATTCCGGTAACATCTGATTTGCCTTCACTTGAGGTAAAAATTTCTCACTAGCAACACTCTTCTTTCAATTTTTAAAATGAGATTCATAAGATCAAGATTCCTATTCCCCTTGTTGAACTCATGAAAAATCAAGATTTCAAAAATACTTTTATGAAAGCTTTGCAGTCTTCACCTACTGAAGTAGTCTCTGATTTTGTTGACCTTCAAGATGATAAGCCTACTGTTATTTTAGGTCCATGGGTAGAAGAAAAAGATGACTCTACCCCTCCCTTCTATCTATCTCTAAATATTCATGAAAAGACCCTGCATAATTGTCTTATGGACTTTGGAGCTTCACATAATCTAATGCCCAAGGTAGTTATGGATGAACTAGGTCTTGAGATAACTAGAGAGTACCAAGACCTCTATTCTTTTGATTCCTGAAAATTCCAATGCCTTGGTGTCATCAAAGACCTTGCAGTAAGTCTTTTTTCAGTTACCTATGAGAGGGATGGTATTGGATATTGTTGTAGCTGATATCCCTCCCAGATTTAGTATGTTAATTTCTAGGTCATGGATTAAAATGTTGGGAGGAACCTTGCAAATGGATTTAAATTATTCTATTGTTCCTGTTTTTGGAGGAGAACAAAGATGACTTTACAGAGAAGCTCAGCTAGTATATATCATTAGTGACAACAAAGACCCTACTAATCATCCTATATATGCTAGAACAACTGGAGTTGGTTCAAGCATTCTACATATGGTTGAATCTATCTTGCCTACATAAAATTTTCATATTTTAAAGCCTACTGAAAATCAAATGAGTCATGAAGGATCGAAGGTATGGAAAATGTTTTTTGATGGATCATGTTCCAAAGAAGGTGCTGGTGCAGGGATTGTTCTTATTTCTCCTTTGAAGGAAAGCTTCACATTTTCTTTCAAACTTGAATTTGAGGCAACTATTAATGTGGTTGAATATGAAGCTATGTTAATTGGCTTAAAAAAGGCAAAAGATATGAATATATTAGAAATTTCTGTTTCTGGAGATGCTGAACTTATTATTCAGCAAATTAGAAATGTTTATCAAACTAAGTATCCTATACTTGGAGATTACAGGAATGCAGTATGAGACATTGTAGAAGACTCCTTCTTGGCCTTTAACATTTCTTTTGTTCCAAGAGAAAGAAATATTCTAGCAGATTCACTCTCTATTTCAACCAACTCATTCAAAATTCCAATGCCTATAAAGTTAAAATATAAAGTGGAAGTTAGGTTCAGACCTAGCATTCCTGATAATGTTAAGCATTGGAAAGTTTTTGAAGATGACCAGGAGATCAGAAAATTCATTGAAGTTGCTAAGAGTTTGTTGTTCTAAATATTGATAAAGAAGAAGATCTGACACAAGTTGATGTTGATCATCAAGATTCCAGAAATCTAAAAAAACAGATTGCTAATCAGCCTAGCATACAGTTGCCTACCAATCATATTCCCAAGGGGTTAATTCCACTTGAGAAGCTTTTTTATCAGAATGATGTTGTAGTCAAGCCACAATTAGCTGAAGGAAATGTTGACTTAGAAGATTTCAACTTGGTTACAACACAAGAACCAAGCTATGTGAAGTTGTCAAAAGATTTACTAGATGAAAGAAAGATGGAATATCACAAGCTGTTTTGTGAATTTGTTGATGTTTTTGCCTGGAAACATGAAGATCTTAAGACATATGATACATCTATCATTGAGCATAGAATACCATTGAAAGATGGTACTAAACCTTTCCGGCAGAAGTTAAGGCAAATAAATCCACTATTGCTACCAGTGATGGAAAAGGAAGTGAAGAAACTGTTGGATGCTAAAATCATTATTCCATTGAGATACTCAAATTGGGTTGCCAATCTAGTGCCGGTAAGAAAGAAAAGTGGTGAAATCAGATTGTGTGTGGATTTTAGAAATCTTAACAAAATCTCCAATAAAGATAACTATCCATGTCGAAGATGGATCATATTCTTCAAAAGGTGATTGTGTCAGAAAAAATTTCCATGTTAGATGGTTTTTTCGGGTACAACCAAGATCCAAGAAAGAGATTCAATCTTTCCTTGGTAAGATCAATTTTCTCAGAAGATTCATCCCAAATTTTGCTGAAGTGGTGAAACATATTACTTGTATGCTATGGAAGGACAAATAAGTCAAGTGGACAATTGAATCCAAAAATTCATTTGAGCTGATAAAAAACGATATCATTGAAGCACCTCAATTGGTAAGTCCTGAATATTCAAAACATTTCTTAATCTTCTCATTTGCTTCTCAAGACACCATTGCTGTTTTTTTGTTACAAAAAGATTCAGAAAATAAAGAAGCGCCCATATTTTTTTCAGCAGAGCTCTTAGAGATGGAGAACTATAGTATGAAATGTTGGAAAAGCATGCTTATGCATTAGTTAAAGCTTTGAAATCTTTTAGAGTTTATATTCTGCATGCTCGAGTGATAGCTTATGTCCTTTCATCTGTTGTTAGAGAGATATTGGTTCAACTTGATATTGATGGAAAGAGAAGTAAATGGGTGACTAAAGTTCTTGAATTTTATTTAGAGATAAAGCCTACTAAACTAATCAAAGGTCAAGGATTAGCTAAACTACTTGCTGAAGAAAGTTGTAAAGTGTTGGGTTTGAATTTCATGGATGATAATCTAGAAGGGAAAATTTCAGAACCTGTTGATGATATGATAGTAGATTCAAAGCTTGCTAAGTGTAGTTGGTACAAAGATGTTGTTTATTTTCTAAAATATTTTAAACCCCCTCTAGAGTATGATAAAAGCAGTGTGAGATCTTTGAAGTTGAAAACCATAAAGTATTGCATCAAGGATAACTGTTTGTATTGGAAAGATCCTACAGGAGTTTTGTTGAGATGCATTGATCTAGAGGAATCTAAAAATGTCATATTTGAAATGCATAGTAGTGTTTGTGGAGGTCATCATTATTGGAGAACTACTGCATACAAAATATTAAGAGTTGGCTATTTTTGGCCTAGCTTATTTTCTGATGTATACACTGAGGTGAGAACATGTGAAAAATGTCAAAGGTTCAATGGTAAAATGCATCTAAAGTCATTACCCCTCAAGCCCATAATTGTTTTTGCACCTTTCCAGCAGTGGGGATTAGATTTCATTGGTGAAATTCATCCACCTTCAAGTGGGTAGCATTGTTGGATTCGTGTTGCTACTAATTACTTCACCAAATGGATCGAAGCAATACCTACCAGGAATGCCACTCATAAAGTTATTATTAACTTTCTGGAAGGAATCATAACTAGATTTGGATGTCCATCAAGACTAGTAGCAGATAATGCGTCTGCTTTTAAAGCCACACCATGGGTAAATTTCTGTGAAGAATATGGTATCCAACTTACTCATTCTACAACTTACTAGCCACAAGGGAATGGTTTAGCTGAATCATCTAATAAAATTTTGGTAAGAATCATCACCAAGTTGCTAGAGAAAAACAAGAAAGCTTGGGACTCAAAACTCAAATTTGCTTTATGGGCTGATAGGGTGACAATCAAAAAGTCTATTAATACATCACCTTTTCAGATGATTTATGGGATTGATGTTGTTTTTCCAATCCAATTAGCTATTCCTGTAGCCAAACCACTGCAAGATCATGAAGCTAAACCAAATGACATGACTAGAAGAATGTATCAGATCATAGAAGTGTAGCAAAAGAGAGAACAATAATATGATTTGGTAAGAAAATATCAGCAATATGTGAATGAAGTCTTTGATAAAGGGACTAAAAAAGAAGATTTTCAGATTGGAGATCTAGTGTTGAAGTGGGATGCACAGCACCAAGATTTAGGTGAGCGTTCAAAATTTGATGTTGTTGGCATTCTGGCATAGGTTTGGCAGTTTTGGTGCTAGCGAATAGGTGTTGTCCTTGATGGTAACTCACTCTGGTGACAGATCATAGTTCAGGCACTCAGAAAGAAGAAAAAGACATATATGTAGGTCCACTTTGACGAAGCCGCGTATACACGCGGGTTGGACGTTCCTAAGTCGCATATGCGTATACACGCACTTTCATGCAAGGAAAAGCACGTACATGTGGGAAAACTTGTTTTTGGTCCGTGGTATTTAGTTCTTGGTATTTGAACCTATGGTTTTTGGCCATGGTATCTCGTCATAAGTATTGATCCCAAGTATTGGGTCCATGGTATTGAATTGTTATGGTTTTGGACTGTGGTATTGTGAAAGGCCTAAGGCTATAAAAGAGGAAGGAGATCATTTGGCAAGGGATCATCTGAATGATTGAATATCTGAAAAAGTGCTAGATTTGGAATACAGTGATTGGGTTATGGTGCAGATCTGGATCTGAAGGAAGAAGGACCCTGAGCACAAGGAGAAGGATAAGTTCTTTTGATGGGTCAAAATCTTAAGGCTTGAATGATAGTATATTTGTATGATTTTGATTTGTTCCATGTGGCGCTTGCTTGATCTATAAATCTAATAATCTGGGTAAACTAATATCTGAACATTTGAAGGGGTAAATTACCTTTATAGATCTTTACATAGGTTCAGTGAAGCACAAGTGCATATACACGCAGGTTCTGTAAGTTGGAAGTGCGTATACACAGGTTGATCTTAGCACAGGTGTGTATACACGCATTTTTTGGAAGGCGGAAGTGCGTATATGTAGGTTGATCTTAACACAGAAGCGTATGCATGCAAGTTTCTGAATATTGAAGTAGCGTACATCTCATAATTTATGTTCTAGCTGCTTCTGTTGATTATTGCAGTGATCTGGGTTTAGAATTTGAGGTGTGATTACAGTTACTGTGATCTGGGTACAATTGACAAAGAAGTGTTTATTTCGATTCAGTCTTGACTGGTGAAATGGTGATTGGTTGATGTAGAAATTCTTGATGTTTGATTGATGTTATTTGTGGATCCAGTCTGAAAATTTATGAAACGTGGTCCCTGGAAGAAAGAGAAGGTTGTAGACTTCTGCAGGTAGCAGCCTGCATACTAGTATCTCAACTAGTACAAGAACTAAGGGGGTTGTAGCTCCCTTCTAGGAGAAGCTGGAAAACAAGAGAGGGTTGTAGCTCTCTGCAGGTAGTAGCCTGCGTACTGGTAAAGGATTGCACCAGTACAGAATCATTGTAAAAAGAAGTTTCTAATTAAAAGAAGATAGAGACGAATTGCAGCATGTGGTTTTCACCCACATTGGGTTTCCACCTTATATCTTGTGTTCTTATGTGTGGTTGTCTTCTGATTTGTTTTATTGTTCCTGGCAACTATTTATATGATTCTGGTGCATGACTTAATGATCAACATCTGTACAATAAAGTAAATTATAAATCTGCATAGTATACGCAGGTTTCCTTATCTGTAGTTGCGTATATACGCTGGTTCATCTAACTAAAGTAGCGTATAGGTTATGGGTTTGAAAAAGAAAATAATTGATCAGATAACACTGATTCAACCCCCCCCCCCCCCCTCTCAGTATTATTTCCAACAGATGCTTTATGGGTTGGTCACTTCAAAATCTCGAATGTCTTGCAGAACAAAACTTTTGAGTTGCAGAATCTTGATGGGACAAACTATATGGAGGCCCATTTAATGGGTATTTTCTCAAAAAATTCTTTTACTAAGGTTGTTGGTAGCTTGAGTTCACTATAAATACCGGTGTGATTTCATAATAAGACTCATAGCCCAATGACAAGGCAATGAAATTGCAAAAAGTTCTTAGAGCCTTGCAGGGAGAGCTCTATCCCCTATGGAGCCAATGCTAGCACAGTTCTAGGCTAAGTCATGAGAAGGTTTTAAAATTTTTATTTTTAGGATTAATTTTGTAAATTTAAAAAAAATTTAAAACACTACCACAATTTCTGGTAGCGTTTGTTTTTCTTGTGCAGATAGTCTGCCCTATTTTTCGAACAACGCTTCCATTTTTTATGCTATTTCTTATCTTTTAAAATTTTTCGACGCTACCAAAATTTCTGGTAGTGTTTCCTATTTTAAAAAAATAAATATGAAAAAAAACCATTTCTGATTGCCCACATGTCATGTCAACAAAATATCAAATCCAAATCATGAGATTTCGTGATTAGATAGGTCATGAACTCCAAGTCCAGTTAAGTAGTAGTCATTAATCATTTTGGTTGATCATGTTTGCTAGGTGTCAGCCATAGCTATAGCCAACTGTTTTCTACTCCACTCATCTTAAATAACTCAGGTTTCCCAAAGCCTATACGTGTCTGTAGTGTCAGATTCAGCTAGATATCTAGATTCCGATGGTTGTTCCTTCTGTTCTGCGTAATACGCTACCGGGATTTCTGGCAGCGTCTGAATTAATACAGGAAAATTGCCAGATCTACAAGATTCCCGTACAACCACTTGTAGCAGACCAGTTGGACTCCCTAAGGCAACTCAACTTCATCATTACAACAAGATGTTGTCTACATGATGTGAAATCTTATGTAATCAGAAAGGATTAAATGCATAGGATATTGAACCATGGCTTCATCTCAAAATTCGAAAGTGAAAGAAAAAGTCACCATTTTGAATTTATGAAGAACAAATAAGGAGACACTATTGAAGGAGTTAGAGAACATATCCCAGATTTTCAGGCAGCCTAACTCAAGATAGTTGCAACAGCTGTTGGGTAAGGATTCAAACACTTTGACACATTCTTCATAATCAGCAAAAAGATACTCTATGCCACCAAAGTCTAAGAAAGGTGGAAAGCTCAAGAGAATTGAACCCCAAGGAGATGAGTTAGTCAATGCTAATTCAAAGGTAAGAAGGTTGTTCATTTAGGTAGGCTGGTATCCACTCTACACGAGGTTAGGAGACTCACATCAAGGAGTAGCCCGTGAATTTTCTTAGACTTTCAACGGACAAGAAGCTGTCATTTTTGGTTTTTAGTTGTAGGTTCCAAAACAATATATTGCACAGGATTTTAACCTTCCCCAGGAAGGAGAAAAGTGGTTCAAAGGACAACTTATCACAGGAGTAGATCTCAATGCTTTCATCAGAGATGAAAACCAAAATCCCAATTGGCCAAAGGAAATCCCAGCAGTTATCTGAAGAAAGAATGGGGAGAAACAGTTAAGCTAGTTAAGATCTTCCTCACTTGTGAGAGAAGATAACAGTAGTTTTTTTGTACCATATGAGGCTTTTATTTCATTTTGCAGGTATGATGGCTCTTAACCTGCCTTATTTTATATTGAAGAGCCTAACCAAAATGGCAGCTAGGATTCAAACACATCAAGAAGCATTAGAGTACAACCTGTATCATTAGGCAATTATCAAGGTTTTGGTTGAAGAAGAATTGGAGAAGAGGAACCAGACTTGGGACCATTTCTTTTTTCATAGAGTAGGCCAACTTGCACCAAAACCCCAAGAAACTGATAGGCCTTCTCCAAAACAAGTTCAGACAAAGATAACAGCAATTGCATCAGCTGAGGGAAGCTCCAAAAGAAAGACATGAAAGGAAGATGTGAGCAAAGGTGCCAAAAACAACAAAAAGAAGCCTTCAACTACTAAAACTGAAAAGAAAAAGGAGCAAGGAGAAAGATATTTTTCCCAAAAAGTTGAAAGCTCGAAAAAGGTTCCTCCTATTAAACCTTTTCCTAAAGTTTACATAAGGACTAGGAGAAGAAAAATTGTAACTGAAGAGAAATCTAAAGCGCAGGTGCTTCTTAAAATTTCGGAAGCACATGAACAACAACAAGAATACCAACCTCTTGATTTGGATGAGGAAATTTTGAAGGAAGAAGGGTATGCAGGAACCAATAAAAATAAGGAGGAAGAGCCAAGACTAGTTGTTGAAACTAGGAGGAGGCATACTAGGGAAAAGAACAAATTTAGACTGAAATCAAAGACCCTCAATAACCTAGTTTGCTAACTGAAGTAATAGTTATAGAAGAATAGCCTACAAAGTTTCAGACTGAGGATCCTTCAATTGCAGAAATCAGAAGATCCTTGAAGAAATAAAGAGACAAAGCTCCCATGGACCAGCCATCAGAGTCTTCCAAAAGAAAAAGATCCAAAAAAAGCAGAAAAAGAGAGAGGCCATCATCAAAGAAGACACAACAAAAATCACAAGGTCTAAATTTTCTAGAATTAAAACCAACTTGGATAAGCTTGCAGAGGCTACAACTCACATAGGATGAAAGAGTATTTTGAAGCATTTTTGTTGAAATTTTTAAGTGGAAACATTATCCTACCGAAAGCTTCGAAGTGTTTCTAGTTTTTTCGCGATTACAGGTATTACCAGAATTTCCGGTAGCACTTGTCAGAACATATACAACTGGCAGCGGCAAACCTCCAGGCCAATTTTGGAAGACAAAAACTCATAACGATAGGGATAAGAAAGATGATGGATATAAGATAGTTATGAGGTTGTTGAAGGTTAGATTTAATGAAGACATATGGTCATTCAATAGGAAAGACCATAAAGAGAAAATTCAGCAGCAAAAGGGGCAGCCAATAAGTTTCCCAGCAGAAAGGTTTCATTCTTCCTATTCTTCTCATCTACACCTGTACTTTCTGTTGTAATTCGATAGGAGATGATCTTAATGTCTAAAAGGCACTCATGAAACAAGGAAATAGTGGAACCGCCAATTTAGGAGAGTTGGAATTGGTCCTTCTCTCTCTATATATATCTTTTGTAAATATCATTTCAGGGTTGGATTTTGGTTCACCTGAAGACTCAACTTAATATAATAGCTTTTTCTACACTTCATCCTGGAGGATTCTGTGATTCAAGTCATATCTAATATGTGGTTTGTCTATCTCCCGTTTTCAACATTCTGAATTATAAATTTGCCGTAGCTAGTATAGTATGAGTGAGAATCATTAAGAGGGTCTAATGATGACTTATCTACTATCCAATTTTCTGTGAATTATAATATGTGTTCAAGTAGAACTTTCTAGTGAAGGTTTCACAAAGGATTTGTGAGATACTTTATACATGTTTTTACTTCCTAATCGTTGTTTTCCTTGTCAATCCTGTTTTATCTTTTAAATGGTAAATTACAACATCTAGTATAGTATGAGTGAATCATTAAGAGTATCTAATGATGACTTATCTACTATCCAGTTTTTTGTAAATCATATTATCCGTTTAAGTAGAAATTGCTAGTGAAGGTTTCACAAAGGATTTGTGAAATAATTTGTACTTTTCCCTACTTTCTATCTGTTATTCACCTTATCAAAAAACAGAGTTTGCTATAATGCTTTATTTAGTTGAGGTAACTATCTTAAGATACTCAGTTTTCTTAGGATAAGTATCAACTACCTGTTCTCCTTCCTCTTCCCATCTATACTACTCACTTAACCATACAATTTATGCTTTCCACAGCTTGCCCAATGCACAAAAGTTAAAGAGGAACACAATCATTTCAAAACTCCTTCAGAAGCCATCCCACCACTCAAAAAACCCTTGCAAATTTTGAAATGAAATCATGATGTGCAAAGGCTTACTTCTTTTGCAGTCTAGGAGTAACTCCTTGCACTAACACCAAGAATACTAGCGCACAATAAAGGGAAGAGGAAGATTTTCGATCGCATGGAGGAGGAGAAAAGCTACAAGTTTCAAATAGATCCACTCGTAGATAAAGCAACGCGACAAACGAATCACGTGAAGGCATAAGGATAAGAAGAGAATGGAAGAACAAGAGAAGGAGTTGCATGAGCTAAGGGTGCAACTTTGAAAGGAACAAGAGATGCATAAATAGGAGAGGGAAGTGCTGTAGCAGTGGATATAGTAGGGGGTGCAACATGTGCAAATAGTCGAAGCAACGCCCATACAAGTAGTTGATTCATCTGAACAGCTGGCATCAAGAAAACAGGATGAACCATCGCAGGGGTAAGACTTTGCTCATGAGATAGAATAGGCACTTCAATAGTTCGATGCAGACATGGAGCAAGAGGAGTTGGAACAGGACACCGACCTCATGCCTCACCACAAAGAGGTCAACTCACTCACTTCAATGCATCCAGATGATGAACATGTCTCGAATGAACAAGGAGGCACTGAGTTCGTTGGTGATCAGCTGGAAGAAGAGGTGCACAAAATCTCATTTGATGAATCCCAACACAGAGTTGTGCAGTCTAGTAGTGTGTCAACTCCAGAGGATTAAACATATCCTGCACAAGTTGAAGAATGAGTGATCGTGACTGATGTGCACAAACATCCAACTTCCTTGGCCAGTGCAACCAGAGTGTATGCTGAAGCCACTAGCTCAAGTGTTCGCTTCCTAATAGCTGATAATGCGCGAATGGAAAAGGAACAACAAACGGCCAAGCAAGGAGGAGACATGGTGACAATGTCTGCCTGAACTGAACTTAAGAAGGAAATACTAGATGAAGTATTGTCCCTTAACATAGTTATGCGAGCATTGTACTCTAGGTTTGGTACCATGCACAAGGAAGTCATCCATCTCAACGGATGGCAGCAACGATGTGCTAGAAGAGCACACATCTTGATGAAGATGTATGTTGCTATTGATGACATGCAAACATGGATGATGAAGTACAAGGGAGCCCCACTTCACTTTCCTAAGATGATGAGGGTCAATGCGGTCAAGTTGAAGGCACGTATCCAAAGTCAGATCCATAATTATGAAGAGCTCCCACAGTTCATCATTAGCATATAGGCCTCCCATGCATGAGTATTCAAGAGTATGGATGTTGTGGTGCGCATGCATGCAATCCCATCACTCGGGACTCTCACCTAGGTGAAGACAAAGGAGAAATTCTGACTAGAGCTTGAATCGTACTTCGATGAGTTGATGCGCATTGCCACCAACCCAGACTTGCCTATCAGTGTAGACATCATGCACAAGTATGTTACTGGTTCGGCCACATTGAAGACAACGATGCACATGCTTTCAGACGACTTGGATAGAGGAGCCTGAGCAGTGTACCTGGATGTGATGGAGGCAGAGTTCGGGTTTTAGATGGATGTCAGCATGGAACACACAGACACTATCAGAGACTATAGAGCTTGGCATCAATATTTTACTATTGATTAGCATGAGGATGTTGAGCAGTTGGACTTCTATATTTATCTAAGTTAGAGTGATGTCTAGTTTGGCTTGCTCAAGCCATTGTGTTCACATGGGTACATGTGCATTGTAATGTTGAGTCATGTCAATTGTAGGTCAAGTGTCAATAGTGGATGTAACAATCATAGAGTAGGTGAAGAGTCATGAGGGTAGTTGAACGATCAGAAAGGGGAATGTTAAGGGCCACTCCACCCTTTGTTATAAATAGTCCCTCATAACTCATTTTATAGGCTTTTGGTTAGCAAAGTTTCTGATAAGAGTATCTTGGAGAAAACTTGGACAGTATTGTAATGCACCTTGGCTTCTCCACTGCACAGAGCTAGTTGTTCTCTTTGGAGGAGTAGGTGAATGTGGTTGTAACATTCCACTATTGGGGCTAGCAGGTTTACATGAATGTATTATATGATTGGGACTTACACTTCTTTATATAATAAGAGCCAGCACATTTTCATTAATATATTGTTATTGTAGTTGGACTGTTATGGTTGCTTAGCAATTTATTTTGTTTAACTTATGTAATTTTGTATGAACTACTTCGTATGCAATTATATGAATCTTGTTGGAGATCTGTTGTTTGTTTAACCATCACTTTAGATTTCCAGCTAGCTTGCTTTCCATCTTATCATGCACGTTCGCTTGTGTGTTTCGTTCCCAGCTGAGTACTACTACAGGTTGTAAAGGGGCGCACTTATCTCACCTCCCATGTGTTAGAACCTCTCATTCACCTTCCTTGACTGACTACGGTGGTCACACCCTTGCTACTGATAGAGTTATCTTACTTGCCTCTGTGCAACATCATGGTCAAGGCATTACCTTACGACCCACTACTAGGACTCCTATGCCAAACGCTCTGAGGTCTAATTGGGACTTCTTATTGGGGAGATCCCCTTGACATGTTAGTGGGTCCAACACCATCAACACATTAGTGAAAGAAATTTGGTGCCAAAATATGTTGGGAGCGCAATCCCCCAAGGGAAGTTTTGGGGCTAAAGTCCATGTTTAAGTCAATTTTTGTAATATAATTGTAAAGACTCTAAATTTTGTGGTGGCGGAGCACGAAGGTGTTATGTGTCAAAAAGGGTAGTCCGCCCATAGTTTTGTAAAGTAAAGTTGACTTAAGAGACCTACCCGTGGTCCGCGAACCATGGGATTGTATAAAACAAGCTAAGCTCTATGTAGTTTAGGCATAGGAGACAATGGAAGATCATGTAATAGAGTGATAGCTTTGAAGAAGAAGTCTAAGTCTTGGGTCATAGCATAGGTAGAGGCTCTACAACTATTATGCAGGGAGGCCATTATGCAGGGAGAGCAACTGCGTAGAAGATTCTACCCACTGAGTTGTGGTGGCCAACCCTTCATGAGGACTCAAAAGCATATTGCAAGGTGTGTGATGTGTGTCAAAGGACTGGCAGGCCATTGTGGAGGGATGAGATGCCTTTGAATTCCCAATGATGTTGCAACCCTTCGAGAAGTGGACAATAGATTTTGTGGGACCTATTCAGTCACAAGGAAAGACGGGAGCAAGGTATATTATCACAACGACAGAGAATTTGACTCGTTGGGTAGAGGCACAGCCTGTGAAGGACTGCACAGGTGCAACCGATGCAATGTTCCTCTTTGAGCATGTACTGACGCGATTTAGTTGTCCAAAGATCTTGATGAGTGATTGCAGTATGCACTTCTTGAATGAGATGATCAGTGCGTTGACAGAGGAATTTCAGGTATACCACCAGAAGAGTACACCTTATCACCCGCAGGCTAATGGGATGGTGGAAGAATTCAACAAAGTGCTCGAAAATTCACTGACCAAGGTTTGTGATGCTTAGCGAAGTGATTGGGACATACGTGTACGTGCAGTACTGTGGGCTTATTGAACGACATGCAAGAAGTTGAATGGACAAACCCCTTTCCGTCTTGTCTATGGTGTTGAAGTGGTAATGCCTATGGAATACATCGTGCCTAGTCTCCGCATAGTAGTGCTCACAGTTATGACAGATCGTGGAGCTCTGGGGAGAAGCTCGCACAACTGGATGAACTGGAGGAAGAAATATTTTTGGTTGGATTCTGTTATCACTCCAAAATTTCTCTAGAGTTGTTGTGAAAGAAATGATAGAGGTAACCACAAACGTACTTTAGAGATTAGGATCTAGCCTTCCTAATGCTCAGAGAGGCCTCTCTCTTTATGATTTAACTTTGTTTAGTGAATTGATTTTAGGCTAGTTATTTTAGCTTTGATTGGGTTTTGATTTTGATTTGGTGGTGGGATCACTGACTTAGATGGATAGAGGGATGTATTTTACCATTGGGCTATGGAGTCAAATGTTAAGAAAACAGGACTGGATCAAGTTCTAAAGATAGTGTTTACAGGGCAATGTATCTGAGTAAATTCAGATCTTAAGGCTGGATGGTAAAGTGGTTTTTCAATCAAATCCAAGGAGAAATTAAGGGTTCCTTAAACCATATAATGAAGGAAATGGTAGGAGTAAATCGAAACTAGGGAGCAATGAAGGGTTCCCTAATCTGGATATCAGAAGAAAGCATTAAAATGATTAACTGTTCAAGACAGAGTGTACTTAAACAAATTCTGTAATATAATTCCAGTTAATTCATTCAATTTAGATAACATGCAAGTTTGTGAAAAACTTAAGAAAAATAACAAATTTGACAAAGAAAATACTTTGTTGAAGTGGCTCAACACATGAATCCTGTAATGCAATCTCTTTATTACTTAGTCCAGTCTGTTGACTTGAAAAATTGGTACAATGAACTCGTAGGTTACAGATTAATACAACTATAGAAATGTCTAGCAATCCACCCTCTATACTTCAAATTATGAAGTATTTATACAAAAATAGTTTACAGGATATCCCAAACTATCTTGGGAATTAATCTAGGAAAAATAAATATCTCCATGTAAGAAGATAGAGACAGATATTCAACTACTGCAATCTGTCCCTGTTTATTAGGATGTGTTGTATTATTCTTTGATCTTTTACTGTTTATTCTCCTTTGATGTTGGTCTTCCACGCTGACTGTTCTTTTTACTTTGCATTTTACAGTAACTCATTTAATTTCTCCCAAGTGTCTGCATTTGGTAATTTGATACCATTTTTTTGTAGATTTCATATGCTTATATGGAATTTGCAAAGGTGGGCTTGTTCACAATAAGGTGTTTTACCTCATGCTGGAGGTAAAATAGGTTCTCAAAAGTTTGGTACATAACCTTTCCTATAGGCATCCCTTTCATAGAAGAGTTATTGGCTTGATCTCTTGCCACTTCTCTGATTTTCCTGTTGTAGTCTTCATGTGGCATCAATATTTCATTTATCACCAAGGGATCTGGCATGCCTTTCTACCTCAAAGCATAAAACTTAACCATGAATCTGTCTATAGCCAGCTCCATGGCTTGTCATTTGTCCTCAAGATTCATCATTAAGTTCCTCTTGGTGAGCACTTTCTTCTCCTCTAGTATGGTGCCAGTTCTATCAGCTATGTCCAGCTCCTGCAATTCATATTTATTTTTTGAGTTAAGGAATTGGATTATTCTAGTGGCTTCTTCTGGCATGTCTCCAAGTTCAGCCTTAAATCGTTGAATTGCTTCGGTAGCCTCTTTGATGAAATAATTTTGTTCAAAGATGACTTGTATAGATGGCCAAATATCATCTCTGTCAATGATATTGGCCCATAGCTATTCTTTAGCTTGGGCAAGTGGCTCCTTCAATGTTAACTCTTTTTTCAAATTCTTCATTCTTTCAATTAACTTGTTTGACTTTTGTACTTTGTTCTTGTGCATAATCTGTGCTAGTTTCTTGTCATCCTCTAGACTTCTTATTTGTTCTTTTAGTTTATTTATCTCATTGGTCTGAATGGACATGTCCTCCATTGCTTTGATTAGTTTTCTTGCCTCATCACTTGGCTAAGCTGCTGCTATTGTTAAACCTATTTCTGATGTAGATTTTGTTGCAACTGGAAGTGTTGTAGCCAGTGGAGCTATGGGGGCCAATGAAGCTGCCAAGGTTGATGGAACGATTGTAGTCACTGTGGTAATGGAAGTGGAAGTGGCTATCTCAAGGCTGGCATGTTTTAGCTGTATTAAGTTGTCCAACTCCTTTTCCATTTCTTTCAATTGACCATTTAATTGGAGAATGAGGTCCATCATCTCCTCCTGCTAGGTTTGGGTCTCAAGGACCTCCTTGCTCTGTGGATGCTCTGAATGAGGCAGATTTAGTTGCTTCTTTAAAGCATCAATATCCTCATTCTTATTCTTTATTAGTTTCTCTACATCTTTTACATCATTGGGATTATATCCAAGCTCAATCACCAAGTCTTCGAGTGACTTGATTATGCTATCCTTGGCTTGTGAGGATGCCTTTTCCAGTTTCTACTATGTTGTGATATTATCTAGTGAGCATTGGAGTTGTGCACAATCATTGATTTATTTTTCATGGTGGATTAAATCATCTCACCTGCCTACTTATGGAATTCGATTTGGTCAATAGGGTGAATATCCCTAGCCAGTACTTCGAACTTTGCCTTCTTGTAGTCTACTGATGATTTGGGTTGCTGGATTGTAAGCTGCATGAATGCCATTTGCATCTTCCCAGTCTTAATGTCAAAGGCTGACATTAATCTATTTTGATTTGCAGGTATTTGTTTGAATTACTGGGAATAAGTCTCATCCTTCAATGCCTCATTTCTCAACTTAATTTCCTTGTACTTCTCTTTAATATCTTTCTCTTTATCCACAGGCTTGCTAGACGAAGAGACTTCAATGCTGAGCTATTTATCAATAATTTGAGTGTTTGAAGTAGAATGCTAGTGAGTTTCCTCTAAAACTGTTGGGCCTTTACTCCTTCCAACCATTGTGTTAGTGTCAGTGATTTCCATTGTATCAATGGTGTCTTCTTGTTCAGTTATAGGATTAAGCTTGGGCCTCTTCCTGTAACTGATCTCAAATTGGTCATCTGTGGTGTCCATCCTTGATCTAGAACCTTCTTCCCTAGTTCTTTTCACAATTTTGTCCTCATTGGCTAGATTCTGTAGGATGGGAGTAATAGTCATTTGTTCTTGTAGTTCTAGAACCTGCAGAAAGGAACTAGTATCAATATTCTTTTCCACATCAATTAAAGTATTCTCCACACCTATCAAAGTGTTTTCCAACCATTTTAACTGGTTGGCATATCTCTCAATGTATGGCCTGGGATCATGTATGAAAGGACTCAATTTGAATTTGAGCTTTAGTTTATTTATGACTCCATTAGGGTCATATTGCCACATAAAATGGTTTTGAAGTTCATTTGCTATAACATTTTTTCTGCCTCTGGTCTAGATTCCCTATTATTACATATAAAGGGGCCCAATTGGTTTTTCATTTTAAACTAAGTCTTCTTCCTAGTTGACGGGAAATTAACTTCATCAAAGTTTATGATTTGTCTAAAATACTCTAATGCAAATATCCTCATGGGGAGATATTTGGGTAGTTTTTAGGGAGTAAGATGGCATCCATATATTTTGATTTCTCTATGGTCTTTGTATAGATACCAATATCCCACTTTACTGTTCTTAGCCAACTGTAAAACTCTCTTAAATATCCTCAATTATTCTGGGCTGATAGCTGCTGGTTAGCATGTTTATAACTGGATGAACAAATGAATCAATGAACTCTTTATAAGAAAAAATAGTGGAATATCTTTGGATCAATGGTGTCCAAAAGATGACAGATCTTGGATTGCTCTTGGTGTCTAACTTTTGAATGCTAACTGGAAACTTATCTGACTGAAAATATATGAACATGTGAAACAATACTGATGAGTATTTGAAAACTCTCTCATTTGGTAATCTCATACACTGTTCATGGATTCTGTCTACTATGAACTAAGGGAAGTTGTAAACTATAGCAGGAGGCTTGCCTGGAAAAAGGATAGAAAGGAAAGCAAGAGCAACTTCATCCACATGTTCATCTGTGGTGTACCCTATAATGCAAGAGAGCACGGTAATAATCTGTCTACCTCTCTTAGAGAAAATGGTGGCAGCATATGGAGGACTATCTGTAGGAGTATGAGACTCCTCTATGATGAAAGTTTGAAAAATCCAAGCCTTCTTGGGAAGGTCTAGCTTTGTGTAAAGTTAAAGTAAACCTTCAATGGAAAGTGGGGTCTCATTTGGGCCTAGTTGGATTTGTAGTGTTCGATTAATTTATTCTGTAGTAATGGTGAACAAAACTTGCTGGTGAGGGGAGATTATGGCTCTTTGATTGGGAACATAGCAATATTGGCAGAAGTGGATGATTTTTTGGAATAGGTGTACCCGTGGGAACAAGTACTTGGGCAAATTGGACTCCCATAGGTGAATGTCATCATTCTAGTTCAAAAATTTGTCTTTACTCCAGCAGTGGAGTTTCAGTAAGTGGGCAGGGGAAGGAATATCTTTAATTTGAAAGTATTTGTCGGCTAAAGGGAGGTGGTCAATATCCAGGTGAGGGTTTTGCAGAGGTCTTACATCCAGAAAGGTTTGGTAAGCCATAATTTGGTTTATTTAATTGAATTACTCTTTCTTTGGCTTTAGGAGTAAGGTTTAGAAGCTCTAAAACAATGGGGAGGGTAATAACAGTCTGTAAAAATGGGTTTGGGTGCACAGTGGGATTTTCTTCAGTTTAGGAAGGTTTTTTAATTAATTTAATTAGTTAACCTTAGATAATTATTGTGTATAATTTAAATTCACAGGGCCATTCTGGTTCTATAAATAATACCTGGAAATTTGACGGTTTGATGTGCAAACGAGGTTCTGTGGTGGCAACAAAGGCTTTTGAGGCTTCAATTTATCAATTTGCTACTTCAATTGGGTGCGTGTAGTGTCTTCGGGTAGCAAAAGTTGGTAAAAATGGTTGCGGAGAGGTTCAAGGTGTCAGAGTTGGTTTAACAAAGGGTTTTAGTGAAAATAAGCGAAAAAAGCAAAATGGAGCATTTTTGGCCTTTTAACCAATAACAGTTACATTTTGGTGTGAGAATTGGCGAATAAACAGTGGGCAGTTTTGGTTTAGGCGGGGAGGTGGTTTTCGGCCATATCACACCGCTTTTGGATGGAGGGTGGTATTTTTCGCGAGAATGTGATATAACCTGGTGCTGCCATGTAGCCAAACAGTGCTCGGCCAAATTTGTGAATCTCACGTGCTCTCAGGTCGTTAATTGTCAAACAATGAATCTGCGTGATATGGCTAATGCGCCGTTGGATATGGAGGTGGGAGATGAAAGGGATATTTTGCAGTGAAGTTGCACGGACAGAGTTGGGATGTGATTTGAGGGGCCTGGGATTTAATTACAATGAATTTTGATTAATTAACAAATAATGATGGGATTTTTAATATAAGCGGCGGGTTAATAAAAGGTGGGGACCATGGGTTATATGCGGAGGTTTTTTAACTATACACCAAAGCTTGGTGGGTTAAAAAAGGGTGTTGGGAAATTATAACGTGGGGGATTTATAAAGCAGGACTTTAGGAAAAACTTAGGATAAAGGGTTTTTAAGGGGAAAAGGGGAATTAATAAGGGGGGAAAGTATTATTTGTGATGGAAATGTGTTTCACACTAGGGAAAGGGGTTTTGGGAAGGGGGAACGATTTTTTGAAGGGTAATGTGTAGGGAAATGTGTGAAACAAAGGGATAAAAGGTCCAAATGAAGGGAAAGGGTTTTTATGGTAATTAAGGGATAATGAGGGGAAATTAGCAAATAAGTATGTGGGGGTGTAGTGAAATGAGGGGAAATTAGTAAATAAGCTTTAGTGAATATCCTTTCTCTTTCACAATTCCTCCTGCACATGAAACATAGGATTAAGCATTATGAATGTGCTTTTTGACTTAGCAACCTTGTGCATTTACAAAACTTCTTCTACCTACCCTTTATTTACCCTAGCATTTTTTCTTCATTCATTGGGTGCATTTGAGCTTGCTGACCCATTATTTCTTTTTCTTTTGATAAGAAAACTATCTAGTTCTAACCTTATAGCTTCCAATGGCTCAGATTAAACTGATGAACTCATTTTATTCTCTACTTAACTACTAATCTGCAAAGATTAAACAGTTTGGCTAGATCTTTATTCTCTATCTATCAACATGAAATTTAAAGCATGAATGAGTCAATATTAAACTATTTAACCATCATGGATTGTGGCATTTTTGACAAGCTGCCCAAAATCTTATTTTTCAAAGTAATGTAAATGGTAGTGGCATTTGAATTTGCACACTTTCATGATCTATTTTTATCTCTTTTTGGGGTTCATATTTTTTACTTTTTTTATCCTTTTCTTGTGTCCTTTGATTATTATTTTAGGACATACCCTCTTTACATTTTTTAATTTTAATATGGGAAAACATTTTACAGAAAGAAAATGTATGTACAATATTACAAGACTTACCATAGCCAATTCAAAATTATGAATTCCTATTATTATAGGACACTAATAGATTCCACCAGAAGGTCCAAAAGTAGCACTAAAAGGCATGGCATGATCGACACATCAAGTTGTGCAAGTTTAAGGTAAATGACCTAGTTTTTCTATATGATAGTAAGTTTGATAAATTTCCAGGGAAATTCAAGATGCACTGGTTAGGGCCTTATGTTATTAAGGAGATTGCTGATGGAGAAGCGGTACAACTGGTCAAATTGAATGGCAAACCCTTCCCAGGAAAGGTGAATGGCAGTCACTTGAAGCCATAAACCGCCGGTCCAACCATGTGACTAAATGAAGGTAGCACAGTCTTAGCACTCTAGGCAACTAAAAGGAGGCACGAGACTATAAACTACTTTTCTCGGGTTGGGGAGCTACGCAATTGGAAAATGGTGTGAAGCAAGGACATGTCACTGGGTTTGCGGCAGCATAGAGGGAGTTGTGCTACCCAAGGAGAAATCGCACAGATCTTCCAGAAAGTGACTGTTAAAGTCACTATTCGTGAAAAGATGGTAGAAGTGAGGCCAAATGGAGTGGGCGACTGACATTTAAGATGAACTTTATGGCTTAGATCCTTGAAAAGAAAATTCAACATTAATGAACCGATTTTGGGGGGAACGGTTGGATTTGAATTTGAAATGCCCTATAAATTACAAGTGGTTGTCCAATGAACAATGCTTGGAATTTTGAGTATTCAGTTGTTGAGCTCTCAAGTGCCTATGAATCATGAGCAATACGAGCTTTTGATAGTTTCGGGGGTATTTACGACTTTTCCAATGGACACATAGGAATTCTTGTGGAAGATCATGTTAGTGCCCCCAGAAGTTATCAATACACAACAAGTAGTAGAGGAACCGACACAAGAAATGTAGAGAGAGGCAGAAGTAACTACTCCACAAGTGACTGAAGTATTGGCAAAGGTCCCTAAATCCTCGAGAAGACCAAGACCAAAGCCAACCCCAATCAAGGAAACCATGAAGGACAAGAAGGGAAAGAAGGGAAAGTAGCTTGCCATACCAGTGTGCGCGTCACCAAGGAGAAACTCACCAAAGCCCACTGCACAAGAGAAGGGCAAGGCCATAAACCTAGAGGAAAAGGAAGAGGATATTGAGGACATCCTGATGGATGATGAGGATATCAGAGTTGAAGTAGAGGAGGTTGAAACCTAGGGTGCGGACCCTATTACATGGTTGCGGGAGCATGTCCCTCCACGCAAGCCTAAGTCCAAGGTCCCAAAGGACATTGATGAGAGTAAGACTCCCCTACAAACTCCTCTGCTACCAGATGAAATTACTTTTGATGGTATGTGCTTGGCCTACGTGCCAATACTGAAGCTTGAAGATTGGGACTTGGCGGACCACGAGAAGTTCCCGCACCTGGCAGTTGATGCATCGCATCATAGACACAAATATGGGAATGACCGTGTTGGAGCCATGGAGGTGGCTCAAGGGGGTAGAGAAGGTAGGATAGATGAACCTGCTTTGGGTGCTACACTATAACCGCACCCTGGTGATAGTTTTGGTAGTAAAGTAGCTACTATGATTGGTGCATGATGGGTGTCTATGGCTGGAGGAACCAATACCCATCACAAATATGTTAATCCACTGAATAACATGCTTGCCATATATAGGAAAAAATCCATCTATGATCTTTGGCGACAAGGGTGGTGACCAGGTGCTCGTAGAATCCATGAAGGAGAAATTCAAGCCAGTAAATAAGTCACGCGGGTATGCTATCTCCAGCATCTGTGACCCTGCTGTGAAAGTGGCAATGCAAATCCTTGCAAGGAAGGTGATGTGGAAATTACATTTTGACGAGGTGTCGGCGCCTGTTGTTATGCTTTCACAGCAGTGCGCAAAAGGAGTCCAGTTTAACTGGTTGGACTACCTTCGTGGAGAGTTCCTGACAAACTGCCGTGAAGCACAAGAGCAAAGCAAGACCTTACACTACGTGTGGCTCTTGTTGTCAATTGTGCTGGTAGCATGGGAGCTACCAAAGGAGAGCCAGTTCCCTTCAGCCATGCCAGACCTTCCTAAAGTAAAGAAGTATGCTTCACTATGGGTGACCAAGGACACAAAGCGAGTTCGGGACAACAAGATCTTCTGGATCTTGATGGAAATGAATACTAGGATGGGCATCAATCACAAGACATGATTTTTGCCCACGGTATATGCTAACCTGTAGAGCTATGCCAAGTTCAAAGCTAATTTCCATCACGTACCTATCAGGGCACGGAAGGACCCTACGCAGAAGTGGTACGACTTGCCGTAGTTAGCCATAGATGACGCCATCAATGCGGTGCTTGATAAATGGCCGACGGAGTGGTGCACGTCCATATATTTGGTGGTGGGTGGAAGCAAGTCCACTGCATAGAAGAAGAAGGAGGAGGCCAAGCTGAAGATGGCACAACTATTCGAAAAGAGGAAAAAGGAGGTTGTTGAGAAGGCCCAGGTGGAACAGGCAGGAAAAGAGACAGGAAAAAAGACAGGTGGCACAAAGTGGGGCTCTGATAAAGGCACATGATCGCCTTCACCTAAGACCAAAGAGGAGGAAATAGAGTAGCACGGCGCGGACCCTCAAGAGATGTTTGCCCGCATTAAGCACCCAAGAGAGTTGTAGAAGGGAGG
This sequence comes from Pinus taeda, assembly GCA_000404065.3. NCBI lineage: Eukaryota > Viridiplantae > Streptophyta > Pinopsida > Pinales > Pinaceae > Pinus > Pinus taeda. The sequence continues at coordinate 35,291 of APFE031625696.1, read as the reverse complement.
GTCCAACAAGAAATCCAAAGCGACCAAGTCCTTGCTGCACCCTATCACATTGATGGAGGGCGACTTATATGACATCAGTGACACAGTCTGAGATGTCACCCAGAGGCCCTCCAGCAATTTGAAAAGTAGTAGCAGATCATACTAGGGGCTATCTAGACCAGGTTACAAGAGTTGCAGACTCGTGCATCGCAAGCTGGTACAGTGTCTACCAGCTTGACTATCGGCATGTCAGAGGCTGCCAATATGCTGCACACAATGGCTTCCAATGCACTAGTGCTATTGGATGGAGCACTGACAACAGAAAATGAGGCTGACAGGCCCAATTTCATCACCTTGAAGGGAGTTGGGCTAAACCTGACAGTGCTTCTGCGTGAAGCACTCCACCTCTTGCAGGATGGAGTAATCACAAAGCTGAGGGCGCATGAGCACCTCGCCCTCCAGGTGATCAGCGAACAAAGGATAAACAGTGAAAAAATGTCCCTACAAAGAAATGCTTCCATCGCCCCTGAGGCCGAGGCGACTGACCAGAGCAAGAAGATTATGCAGGTCATTGACAAGGCGTGCCGAATGGTCCTAGAGTTGGCCATTTTGGAGGAGGAGCTAGTCGAGGTCCGCAGCCACAAATTGGCCACAGGGGTGTGCGACACTCAGAAAGAGGTGGCGTGGGTTTAGTTCAAGCTAAACCTACAGATTACAGAGCAGTTGAGGGCCCAACCTTCAACACTGCCAAAGGTAAAGGAACAACAAAGGACCACTATCCCAGAAGTAGTCGCGGTGGTGGAGAGTGCAGTAGTAGACTACACACAGTTGTTCGAGTAATCGTTTGAGGTCATGACCAGCCTACAAGAGGACCCAAACATCCAGAGGCTAGAGAGGAAGCGCATGAACTCCAATAGTGCTATGACGAAGTTAAGGGCACAACGCGAACCATCGCACTGACACAGAGGCTAGCTAAGCTGCAGGAAGCCAATCAGCTGAAGGAACAAGTGGATGCAATGTTGCATGAGGAAGCAATGTTGAAGGTACGACTAAAGCCCTGGATGGAGGAAGCTTACACAATCATAGGAAGCATTGAAGGCAAGCTTACGACTCTACAAGCGATGCAACAAAAGCTTCAGGATGACGGTGCAGGAGTAGTAACCAAGAAGATAGTTGAAGATGCGAAGCAGGTAGTAGCTCAATGCATGGTTGAAGTTATGGTCATCCAGGTTGAACTGGACGGGCTTTGTGCAAAGATATATGTGCCTACTAAGTGACTCGAGGGTGAGTCGCAATGTTGTGTTGGGGGCCTGTTGGGAGCGGGATCCCCCAAGGGAAGTTTTGGGGCTAAAAGCCCATTTTTAAGTCAATTTTGTAATATAATTGTAAAGACTCCGCATTTTGTGGTCATGGAGTGTGAAGGTGTTATGTGTCAAAAGGGGTAGTCCGGTTTTAGTTTTGTAAAGTAAAGTCGGCTGTAAGAGACCTACCCATGGTCTACAGACCATGGGATTGTATAAAAAGAGCTAAGCTCTAGTAGTTTAGGCATAAGAGACAATGGTAGATCATGCAATAGAGTGATAGCTCTGAAGAAGAGGTATATATCTTGGGTTGTAGGGTAGGTAGAGGCTCTGTAGTTGAGTGTGCAGAGGCCTAGGGTAGAAGTCTGCAGCTAAGTGCGTGAACCCCTGTAGCTGTGTGCCCAGGGTGGACAGAGTCTTTAAACACTTGGAAGATATTAATAAAGAGAGATATTTTGAAATTTCTGAGTCTTTGTTCTATTATTGTGTCTTGATATGTTATGTATGAATTTCCTTTATTATGTTTATATGGTGCGAGAATGACTACAATTACATTGAATAATTGAATGCAACTATGAATATTTGGTTACGCGGTGTTAACTATAACAATTTGACAAGATAAGAAAATCACTTAGATTAATAGGGGAATTTGTGTGACCCATTACTCTAGTAGCACGAAAGTACTCGAGTAGCATATTAGGGCTGCGTAAAGGTCGATCGTACCCTTTCGTGGAGGTAGTGAAGGTTGGAATAGAAGGCTAGTCTTGCAAGTCCTAGAGCAAAGTGATCTGTGTGAAGGCAGGGATAGAAGGATTCAAACAACATCACAACCATCTCAAGGCATGGAAAATTGGTTCCAGCATCCCCCTGTACTGCTTCGGGTGAGACTTCGGTTCGCGCTCCGCGAGTTGATGCTGAAAGGGCCAGTAGTGTAGGGATTTGTTTGGCTAATTAACGCTGAACTTGAGTTAGGCCACCTCAAGCTAAAAAAATAATTACCATAAAAGTTGCATTGATCATTGATGAAGCCATCGAGCACCGAGTATCCAAAAAATATTTTACGTATCAAAATTGGAATTTCAACCTTTTATCTTTATCTTTATATACCCTACAAAAAATTACCAGTATGACATCCTAGCTATTCATTTCATCAATCAAGATTGAATCTCACCCATTTATTCTACCATATGGAATTTTCCTTTATCAGCTTAATACAATCCATGTTATCAACCATATAGAAACTTCCTTCATGGAATTTTGCCACTGTTAGACTCTCTCATAAAACAATAATAAATCCAAAAATAATTTATTATCATAGGTTATAAAATTGGAATAAAATAATTATTAATTTAAGAAATTAAATTAATAATTATTATTCTAGAATAATTATTTAATGGAGACTTTTAGAATTAGCATATTGTTGTAGCTAGATATGACTCTCCAAATGTGTCGTATCTTAGGCTCTATTTTAGGAGATTTATTAGCTAGTTGGTTTGAATAGCATTTATTGTAAATGGACACTTGTTATTTAATAAGTGATCCATAATTAGAGGTAGTTAGGACATGGAGCTTATAAATAGCTCATTGCAAGAGTGTTTGGTAGTTCGGGTGTAAGCTCTTGCAAATCAATTATGTAATTATTTTTTCTGATTAATAAAATGATGTGTCTGAGGACACTTCTGCCTTTATTGTGGTATCGGAGCTGTATGGAGGGAGGGACCTGTATGGAGGGAGGAACCTGTACGCTGAGTGGATGGTTTGAAAGGCGTGATTAAAGTGAAGTCGCGTGATTTGGAGGGCTAATCGCGCCGATCCAGTATAGCTCTTCCGCGCATTTTCATTTTAAGGTTCGTCAGCTTGTGTACAGTTGGTAGATCTTGTCGACCCTGTCAGAAGGGAAAATTGGACTTGGAAGATATGCGCGGTGGCTGCAAGATCGTGGAGAAACCAGTGGCTTGTGTGTTGAAACCGTGTACCTGCTTCGGACACCGTCATTTGCTGTTAGAGCGAAATGGTTAATCGACTGTCCTTCTTTAAGCTAGATGAGATTGTCAAATCTCGTTCTCTGCAATTAAATGTATTTAATCTGGATCAAATGTGGATGAGATCGACTGCCCTTCTTTAATCCGGATGAGATATGGATCACATATACATACACAGACTATAAAATCTCGCTCTTTGTAATCAAATCTGGTTCTCTACAATATGTTAATAATCCTCCTAGTCATTTATGGCTACTTCTGTGAGTTGACGGACATATCCCCTATTTAGGATTTCGATATCGATCCACATACTCTTCCCATTCTGATATTGAAATTGCTTTGGCTTCGTCGCTGCCTGGAATTGTTGGTTTCCCTCTGCTACCACACTGGTACTGCCTGGAATTGCTGCCTTACTGTTGCTGGATCCACTGCGAATATGAATCTTCTTAAGCGGAATGAAGAACCTGTTGCTGTTGAACCATCGGACCAAGAAGGTCACCGCTGCCTTTTGACTTTGAATGAAAAGCTGAATCGAATAAGTTGAAGTGGTATTGTTGATTACACTACCTACGAATTTGGTTATGATCCCTGCCAGTTTTTTTTAAGTAGTATGTTCACGCTACGTGCAAATTATGAAGCGTTTTCTCCAACAACAGATATTCAAGCAACAGTGTTTTCATCCACTTTGTTTTTCTACGATTTCTCTGCATATTTTCTACGGTAATATTCAATTTATTAATTCTTGTCAGTGTATTATCAATTGATTATCGTAGAAAACTAGAATGTTTTTTTGGGAGCAGAAGTTGCTAGAAATCTGAAGTTGCGCTCCGGGAAAGCAAAGTTTACTCAGAATTGCATCAAAGTTAGGGCATCATTGCAAAGAAAACAGCCAGCCGCCAGCGTAGAGGAGCGTGGAGGATATCCAGCGTGTTTGATTGATATGCGTGTTTGAGTGCGACCACCATTGTTGACCTGGAGCGAACACCATAAAACACTTTGTCAATAAATCCCGTGAAGATAAATAAGAAAAGTGGAGGACGTGTTTTAGAGAGAAGAGGGTACTATTCACGTGGAGAAAGTTTTAAAGATGGTGGAGAACTCTTTGTGAACGCCAAATTCAAGGTTTGAATGGTGAGAATTTACTTTATGCATTAAACTTAAAAGTTTAGTTTGGAACTAAATGTGAATTCACCTTTTACAAAGTGATATCATAAAAGAATTATAAATTCATTTTTTAGTGGGATGATAAAGTAAAGTGTTTTTTTTGGAGAGATAAGGAGTGGATAATATTTTTAAAATTTTGTAATGAGGTATGCTCTTTAATGTGTAAAATGTTTTTTTGGGAGTGCTTTGGGGAGATATAAGGAGTGACATAAGAAAGAAGATGAGTGGATAAGGTGCATTACATTTTGTAAATTTGAAGAATATTTTGTGGAGATATAAGAAGTGATTTTGTATTTGGAGTGATAAGGGAAAGTTGTTGTAATTCAAAGTATTGTTTTACTTTGAGAGGGATCGTGTCACTATCCAGTCAGATTTTAAAAGCGAGTTGTTTCAAAGGGTTGTCAGCTTGGCATTATCATTGCTTCAAATGTACTCAGTGATTAATAAAGATATCATTTTTTTTGTTGATGTGTCCTAGATCTGCCCAAAATTGAATAAGGCGATCTAAGGTACACTATGTGTGCTTGATGGCGCATGTGTTTTATGGCTTCATGTTTTTGCTTGTTGATTTGTGTCTAGTTGTGACACATCAATAATTTCATTTAATATCGCATACATAAATCAAGCACACCACATAGCTGCAAGCTCAACACATGCATTTGCAACAAATAATTAAAGATTGTCAACATCAACATTCTACATCAACAAACAAATTCACTCATACAATCAAGTTCATGAATTTGCAAACTCCAGCATTTCAAAGCAAAGTCTACATCAACATTCTTGTAAACAAATTTAAGAACTTGGTAATCAAACTCAAATCACATTGAATTATAAGGGTGCATTCTCAGTTGAAACCGACACCCAAGTCTTGAATTGAGTCAAATTGAATTCATTGTAGTGAATCATTGAATTCATTGTAAGTTTTTTTTGGGTGCATTTTCGACAGTGTTCGACACCCTTCCTTTAAAGCAAAATCAAGTGAATGCATGAATTTTAACAAGCAACAAGTTTACATCTCCTGCAAGCGAGCGTGATTATTCATTCAACCAAAATTCAGTGCAAAAATCAACACATCAAGCGAGCCAGAGTGAAGTTTATTGCAATAATCATCAAACAAGTAAAATCACTCAAGTCAGTTGACATCGACATCAAGCGAGCGTGGCTATTCATTCAAATGAATGTGAATACATCAAGCAAGTGAAGTGAGCGCTTAAACAAACGCGATCGTCATCAAGCGAGCGTGAATTCCAGAGTTTAAGCGAGAAAATTTTACAACTCTAGCAAGTGCAATCAACAACAAATCAAGCGAGAGTGCCATTCAAGTCACATTCAAGCGAGCCTGTCCTTCAAGTGAAATAGTTCAAAGTACGACATCTCCTACAAGAGAGCCTGATTTCAAGTAAGCAAGTTCAGATGGCGCAACATATTCAGTTGTTAAACATTCTTCACAGTTTGCTCATCTCCAGTGATGAAGACATGGTGCACATCAGCAAAGAAACTCTCGCTGATCTTTCACGGCATCTAAAACAAACACATGAAACCATTGAGTTTCTTCAGCTTGAGTCCCAACTTCAAAGGAATGAATTGCAAGAAAAGAGTGATACTTTCAAGTCTTTGAACCATCCAGATGATAAGTCATTCATCCCAACAAATTCAAGTGTCGAAGTTGTTCATGATCAACTTCAAATTTCTTCCAAACCCCTCATCAAGCCCTGGGAAGAAATTCAAAATAAAAAAATAGACGAGGCTTAGGATATGTCCCTGATGACACCCACTTACAAATCCCAGAATATTCCAAGCCAATTAAGTTTGTGAGTGCAGGATTTCTTGAACCACTCACCTCAGCAGGTTCTGAGAAAGTTGTAGACAAACAGAATTGCACGCAACGTGAAGTTGATGTCCAACCAAAGTGTTCTCATTGTCAAAGAACTGGTCATATGGAAGATCAGTGTTTTGATCTCCATCCGTGTTCCATTGTGGCAAGCCCAATCATTCCTCAGCCAAATGTCGCAACCAAAAAAAATCAGGCAAATTGAAGATACATTATGCATGGATTGATCCTTGGGAATGGTCATCCACAGTCAAACGGTTGTCTCAGTTCTACAACCGACTACATTCACACATAGTGCAGCCAGCAGTGAATCGATGATGGTACTCTCATGCAGTTGAATGAGGGAGTACGACAGTGAAACTCTCCTACACCTGAAGGGGGGGAGTTCAAATATATTTTGGATAAGATTGTCTCTCCTTTCAGCTGACAAAGGGGGGAAAATGTCAATGAAATTGACAAGTGGTTGTCAGACTGAAAGTCTCGACAACATCAGCGAAGCAGCCAGTGGGCCTCTTCATCAGCCAGTGGACATCTTCATCAGCCAGTGGGCATTTGTCATCAGCAGTGAGCATCAACAAATTCGCCATTGGGCGATCGACTGCCAAAGTAGCAGTGAGAAGCTTTCATCATAGCAAAAGCAACATTGAGTTGTTTTTTCAACATCTTCAGCCAGTGGGCAATCATCATCAAATTGTGTCAGTGGACACCGGATTCTGTTTTCAAGCAAAGGACAGTTGGATCCTTTTGCGGCTTGGCACATGATGGAGTTGTCAAGCGTCCTTTAGAGATGAATCAAGCATGCAGCTGATTCATGTTCTCTTCAGATTTGAGTTTTTTCCAGCATCCAGTTTTTGGCGTTTTTTTCAGGCAATGTTTTTGAGGATCAACATGAGAACTTGGAAGATGGTTCTCGTTTTTGGATTTATCATTGAGGGGGGGAATGTTAGACTCTCTCATAAAACAATAATAAATCCAAAAATAATTTATTATCATAGGTTATAAAATTGGAATAAAATAATTATTAATTTAAGAAATTAAATTAATAATTATTATTCTAGAATAATTATTTAATGGAGACTTTTAGAATTAGCATATTGTTGTAACTAGATATGACTCTCCAAATGTGTCGTATCTTAGGCTCTATTTTAGGAGATTAGTTAGCTAGTTGGTTTGAATCGCATTTAATGTAAATGGACACTTGTTATTTAATAAGTGATCCATAACTAGAGGTAGTTAGGACATGGAGCTTATAAATAGCTCATTGCAAGAGTGTTTGGTAGTTCGGGTGTAAGCTCTTGCAAATCAATTATGTAATTATTTTTTCTGATTAATAAAATGATGTGTCTGAGGACACTTCTGCCTTTAGCCACATCATCATCCATGTCATCAATATGTGTAGTTTGTAGGTTTTAACCCCATATAGAAATTATATGCATACAAATTCTAAGAACGCAGAAAAATAAATAATGCGAGAGCATAACACATAAAACACATATACACAGATATTTTCCCCTAGATCCAAAAAATGGGACTACCAGCTTGATTTTCCATTATGTTCCTTTCAATGTTACAATACATATTTATACATGCTGAAGCATCCAAAACCATGGACCGAAAACCATCGCGTCCAAAACCATGTGCGAAAATCATGCACGAAACCATAGGTAGGTCCACCCAACCTAATATAGGGTCCGAAAAAAATTTCCCGGGCCACTGCTCTAGACCCTGTAGAGGGGGGCTACCTGCCCCCCTCAAAACGCCCCCTCTATCCCCCCATTTCACTATGTCAGTTAGTCGTGGAAATAATAACACAACCTTAAATTCTCCCACTTGTTGTTTTCATTCCACAAGGGGCCACAAGAGAGCTTATTCATTTATTGAGCCCTACAACACCCATTGTTTCTCTACACCAAGAGAACTTCTTAGAGCTCATGGATTTTCTCAATGCATCTGAATTATTCTTCAAAGTGTCCACCTTTACCAGCAACACCTTTTTGTCTTCTATCATATCCCTCACAAAGTGATACTGAACATCAATGTGCTTTGTCTTTGAATGGTAAGCAAGGTTCTTTGCCAAGAAAATTGCACTTTGGCTGTCACAGTCTATCCTTATAGCTCCTTATACTAACCCCATACTTGAACACAATCTCTGCAACCAAACTGCTTCCTTGCTTGCATGAGTGGCTGCCATGTATTCTGCCTCTGTAGTTGATAGTGCCACTACAGATTGTTTCTTACTCATCCAACTAACTGCACCTCCAAATAGGTTAAACATACCCACTTGTAGATCTTCTCTGATCCAGCCCTCCAGCCCAGTCTGCATCAACAAAGCCATGGATATCCAAAACTCTATACAGTCCTGGTCTTCCTTGGTAGCACAAACCATAATCACTAGTGCCACGTAAATACCTGAAAACCCGCTTCATTGTTGTCCAATGCTCCTTCCCTGGTTTTGAAATAAACCTTCTCAATACTCCCACTTCATGTGAAATGTCTGGTCTAGTATAGACCATCGTATACATCAGGCTACCAACTGCACTTGCATATGGAACACGAGACATATCCTCTTCCTCTTCTTGTGTCTTGGGACACTGTTCAACAGATAACTTTACACCTACAGGAATAGGAACCTTCACCGGTTTACTATCTTCCATATTAAACCTCTGCAATATTGTCTCGACATACTTCCTCTGGTTTAACCAGAGCTTCCTCTTTGCCCGATCTCTTTTAATTTCCATTCCCAAAATATAGTTTGCAGCATCGAGGTCTTTCATGTCGAATTTGGAGGAAAATTGGGTCTTCAAATCCTGGATAATTTCTTTGTCATTTCCAACCAGCAACATATCATCCACATACAAGACTAGATAAATAACATGGTCACCAATTAATTTAAAATACATATAGTGATCTGCTTTGCTTATGGTGAAGCCAAGTTCACGTATAAATGTATCAAATTTCTGATACCACATCCTTGGTAACTATTTTAACCCATACAAAGACTTCTTTAACTTGCATACCAATTCTTTCTTACCCTTCACCCCAAAGCCTTCAGGTTGCTTCATTTAGATATCCTCTTCCAGATCCCCATGAAGAAACGTTGTCTTCACATCCATCTGTTCTACCTCAAAATCAAAAGCAGCAACAACAGATAAAAGTAATCTAATAGAAGCTACCTTGGAAACAGGAGAAAACTATCACCAAAATCAATTCCCAACACCTTGGAATAACCTTTTTCTACCAACTGAGCTTTGTATTTCTCCACCTTTCCTTCTTCATTTGTCTTCTTCTTGAACACCCATTTGCTACTAATGGATTTCCTTTCAGCTGGAAACTCCACCACATCCCAAGCCTTAGGTTTGTGCAAAGATGCCATTTAATCAACCATGGCCTCTTTCCAGAGTTTTCCATCCTATGAATCTACTGCTTCCTTCACAGTTCTGGGATCATCATCAGTAATAGATAAAGAAAAATTTGAATAGAAAGCAGATGGAATATACATTTCTAGCTGCCTTCTTTCTCGAACTGATCTTCTCATACCCGGAGTTTGTGGCTCTTCATCTTCTGATTCCTCCATTGCTGTAGAGTATGATTCTTCCTCCTTCAGCTCAAACTCTATCTTCTCAAGTTCCTTTGGTTGGACTTCATGTTTAATAACATCTTTCACCTCTCTGAACACCACATCTCGATTGTACACAGCCTTCCTTGTTACTGGGTTCAAAAGCTTATAACCCTTTAAACCATCCTTATACCCAATAAAGATGCACTTTTCAGATTTACTATCCAACTTGGTTCATTTCTCCTTGGAAACATGTACATATGCATCACATCCAAATACCCTCAGATGTGAAAGAGAGGGTTTCTTACCAGTCCATACTTCTTGTTGGAGTCTTATCCTCCAACATCGATGAAGGTGATCTGTTGACCAGGTAACATGCTATCGCCACCGCCTTTGCCCATAATTCCTGTCCTAACCCGACACCACTAAGCATGCTTCTTGCCCTTTCCATCAACGTCTTGTTCATTCTTTCTCCAACTCCATTTTGTTGAGATGTATATGGAGTAGTCTTTTTCCATGCTATACCACACTTATTATAGAATTCTTCAAATTGCTTACTGCAAAACTCTCCACCATTATCCGTCCTCAACACCTTTATCTTCTTCTCTGTCTGGTTTTCCACTAGAGCCTTAAATTCTTTAAACCTGTGAAAGACTTCAGATTTATTCTTAAGGAAATATATCCATGTATTCCTTGAGAAGTCATCTATAAATGATACATAGTACACAGACTTACCCAGTGATGGACCCTTCACAGGTCCAAACACATCACTATGCACAAGTTCTAATATATGTTTTTCCCTCTTTCTACCAGAGGGGAAACTCACACGATTCTACTTCCCATATACACAATTTTCATAGAAATCAAAATCCAGAGAGCTATTACTCATACCTTCTACCATACCTTTACCATGAAGTATTCGAAGGCTCTTCTCTCTAATATGTCCAAGCCTTTGATGCCACAGCATGGTCTTCTCTCCAGAGACCACTAGATTTTCTGCTCCATTTTTAGGAGCCATAGAATTGTTGCACCCGTCAACAACTGTGCTACCTTGCAGCTTGTATAGAGTTCCAATTCGAACTCCCCGCATCAATACCAGTGCTCCTCGAACCATTTTGCAGGTATCCTTCTCGAACACTATTTTTACACCTACATCATCCAGTTTGGTTACAGAAATTAGATTTCTAGCTAATGCAGGAATATGCAGAACACCCGAAAGTGTTCTAACCCTTCCACCTTGCAACTTCAACTTTACTTTTCCACGACCAACGATTCTAGCCTTCCTGTCATCCCCCAAGAAGACATCACCACCATCATATTTCTCATACTCGCAAAACCACTCTCTATGGGGAGTGAAGTGAAAGGATGCACCTGAGTCAATCAACCATGCCTCATGATCTACATGTGTACTTGAAGAAGCCAAGTACACATCCCCACCTTCATCTGAGGTGGTTTTCGCCTCTCCAGAAGGAGCATCATCAGATCCCTTTCCTTTATCAGGAGCTTTAGATTTACACTCCCTTCTGAAGTGCCCTTCCTTTCTGCATTTCCAGCACACCACCTTTGTAGGTTTTCCTGGAGATTTAGATCTCCCTCTAGATTTAGATCTCCCACTCGATGACTTATTTTTGTTTCTGTTCTGGGACCGTCCTCGTACAGACAAGGCATTACCATTCTGGTTGTCCATATTTTTCCATCTCATCTCCTCCATCGGCAAGGCTTCGACTATTTCATCAAACTACAAAGCAGTTGCATTGCTACCTATTGCAATAACCAAACTATCCCACGAAGCTGGTAGAGAACACAACAAACTGATGCACTTATCTTCATCTGAAATTTTAATATCAACAGATGATAATTGACTTACCACAGTATTAAACACATTCAGATGCTCTGTCATCAAGTCTCCATCTTTCATCCTCAGGTTATACAACTTTTTTCGCAGGAATAGTTTATTCACCAGAGACTTAGATTGGTACAAAGTCCCTAACTTGTCCCATAGAGCCTTCCTCGTAGCTTCCCCTGATACATTAAGCAATACTGAATCTGAGACACACAATCTTATTGTGATATTTGCCTTCCGATCCAACTTCTTCCATTCTTCATCAGTCACTCCCGTTGGTTTAGTACCCGGATCTTCCGCGATCCACTGATATTTATCCACCAATAGATCCTCGATCTTGAGTTTCCACAACTCAAAACTTTGACCATTGAACTTCTCAATCTCTATCTTTCCGCTGCTCGCCATCTTCTTTCACCACCAGAATCGATCTCACGGATCTCCCACTGAACAGGCTCTACCACAGGCCCGAGCAAAACCCCTCAGCAACAAAGGCATCCCCTTGAAGCCAAAACAACTCCGATACCAAATGTAGTTTTTAACCCCATACATAAATTACCTGCATACAAATTCTAAATCACAGAAAAAAATAAAAATGCGAGAGCATAACACATATACACAGAGATTTCCCACTGGATCCCAAAACCGGGACTACCAGCTTGATTTTTCATTATGTTCCTTTCAATGTTACAATACATATTTATACGTGCCGAAGCATCCAATACCATGGACCGAAAAACCATCGCATCCAAAACCATGGACCGAAAACCATCGCGTCCAAAAAACGTGTGCGAAAATCATGCACAAAACCATAGGTGGGTCCGCCAAACCTAACATAGGGTCCAAAACCAAAATTTTCCGGGGCGCTGCCCGAGACCCCACAAAGTGGGGTTACGAGTACCCCTCAAACCCCCTGTTAACTATGTGGAAAGAATATAACACAACCCAACACGGATCATATACAAAGTTTGTCATTCTACTCGGGGTTCAAACCTTGTTCCTGTATGCAAGAATTCTGGCGAAATCCACTTGTGTGTTGATTTCAGGAACGTGAACCGTGCCTCGGACAAAGACAACTACCCCGTGCAGTCTATGGACCACATTTTGCAAATAATATCTAGGGCAAAAATGTTTTCCTTACTCGATGGTTTTTTAGGGTACAATCAAGTTCTGATAGAAAAACCTGACGAACTCAAGACTACCTTCTGTACCAAGTGGGGTACATTCACATACAGACAAATGTCGTTTGGGCTTGTGAATGTTGGCACAACCTTTCAACGAGTCATGGACATCGCTTTTCATGAACTCATCAGACAGAGCGTAGTGGTATACCTCGATGATATGACTGTGTTCTCAAGAAGACATGAGGCCCATATACGTCAACTGAAGAAAAAATTTCAGCGAAGCCGAAAATATGGGATTTCGTTGAATCCCAAAAAGAGCGTACTCACAGTGTTTGAGGGGAACCTTATTGGACAAATTGTTTCCAAAAGTGGGTTCAAGGTTGATCTGGACAGGGTCTAGACTATTACATAGATCCCCAACCTAGCTAACAAGAAAGCCATGCAATCCTTCTTGGGCAAGATAAGATTCCTCCGGAAGTTCATCTTGGATTATGCACAAATAATCAAACCCATGCAGGTCATGATCAAGAAAGATGCAATCTACATGTGGGGCAAGAGGGAAAAGTATGCATTCACCCATATCAAGTAGGATATTGTAGAATTGCTTACACTTTACAACCCAGACTTCAAAATGGATTTCCTTCTATACACCTTCGTCTCCGATAATTCGCTTGTTGCAGTAGTCACTCAGAAGGACAAGATGAATGACGAACGTCCCATCTCCTTCATGATTGCAAGCATGCAAGGACCAAAAATAAACTACCCCACTGTTGACAAACAAGCATATGCAGTTTACAAGGTGGTGAAACACTTTAGACCCTACTTGCTGAAGAATCACGTCATAGTCTACATCCCTCACCCAGCAGTACACATACTGCTTGTACAACAATAACTAGGTGAATGACATGTGAACTAGATGACAGGCTTGCAAGAATATGATCTTGACATCAAGTCAGTTTACACAGTAAAAGGACATGAGCTCTACAAACTTGCAGCTGAAGCAATACACATGTCGGAGGAGGAAGAAGAGCTCGTCTGTTGGGAGAAGGAAGTGTAAATTTATGATGTAGTGCGAGCAACACCCATTGAAGACGGAACCTCTTGTTATGCATATGTGCATCAGTACCTTGAGCATGACACTGTACCCTCTCACTTTTCCATCAGACAGAAGAGGGCAATGCACCTCAAAGCTTTAACATATTATTCGGTGCATGGAGTGCTTTACAGGAAGCACAACAACGAAGTTTTTCTTAGGTGCATGGAGGCACATGAATCAGAAAAGGTATTACAAAATCTGCATGAAGGACCTGTCGGGGATCACTTTGCGGGAAACACCATTGCACACAAAGTTACGCAAGCCAGTTTTTACTGGCCGACATTATTCAAGGATGTGCACCCTTATGCCTGCAAGTGCTCGATCTTTCAGCGATGCACCGGAAAAACACGAAGATTAGCAGCCCCACTGCACCTTGTTTCAATGACCGAACTGTTCCAACAATGGGGCCTAGACATCATTGGAGAAATTTTCCCACATTTATCAAAACAACACCACTACATTCTAACTGCCATTGATTACTTCACACAATGAACATAACTAATTCTCTTCAAACAAGTGAACGACTAGGAGGTCATCAGCTTCCTCCAATAGAACATCATCTCACACTTTGAAATTTCGATATCACTTGTTTTTTATAATGCAATGGAATTTTCATATTTGAAACTTTATTATTTTTCATTAAAAAATGGTATTGTGTTGAAACACTCATCTAACTGCTACCCACAGGGAAACGATCTCACAAAATCCACAAACAAAAACTTCATCCGAATAATAAAAAAGATCATTTACTCTGAGCTGGGAAACTGGCATTCAGCCCTGACGAATTCTTTATGGGATGACCACATAACACCCAAACCATCTTTGAATACCTCATCGTAATTCCTAGTCTACGGTAAAGAAACCATCCTTCCACCCAATATCTACTTTCCTGCACTTCAGCTATCCCGAGAATCCCAAAGCAAGTCTTGTCATCTAGTTCAACGTAGGATGGATACACTCCACAAGCATGAGGAAGAAAAGATGAAAGAAAAATAAAAATTTACACTCCACTAGAATCGTATCAAGATATGGTTCGATAAGAAGCTGCAGGGAAAGCTAACTTCAGTGTTGGTGACTTGGTCTTGAAATGGGATAAATCCCATGAAGACAAAGGCATGCATACGAAGTTCCAATCCCTATGGATTGGTCTATACACAGTCCATGAGAAGTTTGGCCCACACACGTACCATCTGCAATCACTTGACGAGACGATTGACAACCTTCCTGTCAATGGCCAAGATCTCAAACACTATTTCCAATATGTCGGGCCATGCCCTGCATCATGTACACAGTATGCTTGCTACTTGTTGCTTTCGTTTTTTTTCCTTTGATTACTATTTTTGTTTTCGTTTGTTTGGTTTTCTTAATAACTTACTATTTTTGTTTTTCAGTAATAAGTGCTACCATATACTTAATTTTGGCTTTTGAATGAGTATGTGGCTGAGATATGAAGAGACTTGTGACACTGCAGCACTTGGCCAGTCTTGTGTCCGTCTTCTCTATGCTTGGTTATAACCTTCGGCCGATGACAACTTGATGGAAAATACGAGTTGTCTGCAAGGGGATTTTTGGTCCAACCATGCACTTTTTTCCACGTTGGGAAGCCTCATGCCTGTACTTAACTTTCTGCTCTGTGTGTTCAGGCTCACCCAACTAGTAGAAACAAAGAAGGGGAAATCTAAATGAGAAAACTTATGTCATAGGTCTTACATGCCTCTCTAAAGGAACAACCTCTTCTGCTCTCAATAAGTCGGGATCCCTTTTCTGCCCCAAAAATAAATAAGTGCCTATGCACAGTCCTCTTGAAAAAATACAAAGGAAAAAGAAGAGAAAGGATTCTTGCGTAGAGAGGTGAAGCGTGCAACTCCACCGAGGTACCGACCAAGCTCACTGGCATTGGAGAAGTGTGTGTGTTCCTACATGACTTCACTAAGGTACTGTCTAGGTCTGATGGCAGTGGAGCAACACTATAGATGAAAACTTATACTCTGAAAATTTTCAACTCGTGAGCTAAACTACCCTTCCCGATTTCGAAACATTGTGATCAAGTTGAACTTTTGTTGTGTTTGATTGAGTTGGAAAAAGGTGAACCATGTCTATCCATGGGGTAAGTGTGGAAGCCGACGTAACCTACACGTTGATTCAATACTCCCCGAAATACCAAGGCCCTGTGCTGTCAATGAACCAAAATAGAGAAGTTAGAGTTTTATTAGTGTGTTTCCAAGTGTTGCAGTAGTTGCAATAACCTCCAATATTTTGGCCCGCACCTAATTTTGGAGCCTCCTTTGAGAATTTTACTTGATGTTTTCATGCACTCGGGTTCACCCCATGAGATCGTGTGAGTCTTCACACCCACGTTGCTTGATCGATCAACAAACAACATTTGCAAGTTGGTAACAATGTCACACTTGCAACCATGTTCTGGTCATTCTCAAGGTCTCTACTTCATGTGTACATATTGTGTTTGCTATGTAAACATCTTTTGCGCTCACACACAGAGTCATATACACTATCATGCAAGTGTCATCACGGTCATATAATGATTAATCACAAGTGCCACACTTGTCGACTTGCAACGTTGGTCTATCTTGTTGAGCATGTGTGTCTAGATGGTTTAAGTCGTCTTGTCGTCAAGTCATGTAAGTGTGTGTTTGCAAGTTCATGTATGAAACTTTTCACTTGCTCACACACTTAGACGTTTTGTTGAAGTTTTTGATGACTAGATCACCCTCTGATAGCCAAACTTTCCCTCCACCATCGACTCGATCAACTATCACCCAAAACAATGCAGAAGCACCAAGCAAGCCATTTCAAGTTGTGTTTCCCACAAGCTGATTTTAACCAGAGATTTTAACCTGACAGTCACCCCGAGACTGACTCCCCTAAAAAATTGCGCAAATGCTACAGATCATGCTCACTCCACTGACTGAGAAAATTGCACAGACAGGCTGGACAGACACCCAGTGACCATCCCTGTCTCCTTCAAAAAATTGCACAGTTTTTCCAGCTAGTCCATGAGTTAGGTTGCTCACCCGGAAAAATGTACAGATTTCATGAGCATGCCCTCTGCTACCCAGCAGTTCGCTCAACTCAGAAACTATGCAGAGGTGATTAGTAGGCCAACCTCCCAGCATCAGCGTAGTTTTTCCCACCAGTAGCTCCGAACAACCAATTTCCATTTCCCTACAAGAATTGCATAGTTTTTACTGTCACGCTCCCGCTACCTGCTCCTTCCAAACATTTCGCAGATTTTGTCTACCCAGACTTCTGAAACACAGATTGCTCGTCCTAAAAATTGTGTAGATTTTTCCTCCAACTGATGAAGACCCCGTGGACAATCAATGTCGATCGAGATTGCCCGGCACCATCTCCCAGTGATTTCAACATATTTTTCACTAGTAGTGCCCAAAGCCTTCATCATAGCTTGAAGCTTTCCTCACATGGTTTCATGACCTTGTCTTCTCTCTTGGTCACCTGTATCCGAAATGATCATGCATAATGGTAGACTAGGAGGTTTATGGATTTGATGTCGTCTCGTCATGAGTGACTGAAGATACAAGTACAGAAACAAACATGGCATGATGACAGATGGGATGAACAAAGGGAGTACATGCAAAAGCACATGTTGGCCAACGGATGAAAAAATGATGCATGCAAAGAGATGTTCTCGAAAATGGATGATCATGCAAAGATGTGCTCACGGATGGACAAATGAGCAAACATGTGAGGATGTGCTTGTGTACGGATGAACGAACGAACATGCACTTTTCGCAAACGGATGAACCTTTCAAACATGCCAACATACAAGCAAGGAGCAACGTGCAAATGAAACATCAATTCAACCCAATGACCATCAAAGACTCTACGCACTTTTTCATGCAGAGGTGAAGCTATGACACCATGAGCACATCCATCACCCAGCAACACTGCAGCTTGACATGCACACCAACAACAACATGAATGTACCGCTGTTATGTCGAGTCTTGTCACGAGTCATGTTTTCCACATTTCTACTATGGGACATACTTTCAATAAATGTAATGTAATGTTGAAGTCCAAGAGACCCACTTGTCATATGAAGAGTCATGTGAAGTCAAAAGGTCATGGAAGTCAAACAGTCGTGAGGTAATTTGAACAACCACAAGGGCTAGTTTCACCCTTGGCTATAAATACCCCTTCATTTGTACATGCAAAGGAATTTTCACCTCATCTCCTCCCACATAGCCTTGAGAGTCTGCAATATTTTCTTTGAGGAGTAAGTAGTGGCTCCAACGCCCTGCCCACGAGGTTAGCGATGTGTGGTGTAATGATGTGTCTGGGAACTTTCGCTTAATTCAGAAGCCTGCTACCAGGGCAATCCATTTTCACACTTGTTGTAATTGTTGTAAGACTAATCTTGAACACTTGTAATACATGTTGCTTTAACCTCTGTTTAACACTTGAACTCATTCAATTGTTGTAATACATATATATCAATGAAATTGTGTTGTATGAGATATTAACATTGTCCTGCCTGTTTTGGTTACCTCCTCAGACATCAGACAAACCTTTCACGTAAACTTTCCATAACGACTGTTGCACTCATCTGAACTCATCCGCTATGTGTTGTACGTGTTATCTTTCCTTGTGTGTTGTGACTACCACATCCATGTGGATTACTCCTCTGGTAGCTCCGCACATCTGGTTGTGTTGTGTGCTCCTAACAGAGTTGGGGCTTCCTCCCATCTGACCTGGAGCTCACTCCCACCCTCTCCCTCTACACTGAAAGAACCATTGACACAAGTAACACTAGCAATCACCAGGCATGTGAAAGTCACTACTCGAAGACAAAGTAGACCACTCTCCTATGCTGACAAGTAAGAGCTGAGGAAAACATTTAAGATAATGGAAACTGGTCCATCATACTAGATGGGACTCCCACACCAAACGCTTTGAGGTCTAGTTGGGACTTCATACTGTGGTGATCCTTTGAATGTTGGTGGGTCTAGCACCGTCCACAGAGTGTAAGAGAGATAGTTGCAGTGGCTAGGGGTGCTAGGATCTAAGAACCATAGATAAGAGTTAGAAACAGTGAAGATGGCACAGAGCAGAGTTCAGCAACAATGCAAAGTAGAGTTGGCAACAGTGGAGATGTCACATAATAGAGGTCAGCAACAGCGCAATAAATTTAGAGGGTTAGCACAGAGACTAGCAGCGGTTGGAGTTCAGCATTCACATGATATCATACAGAACACATTTAGTTGAGTAATTTTGGATGTTTTTCCATTTTTGATGGAGTAGAAACAACAATTTGCAGTGCAGTAGAAGTTGGCAGTGGCAGTGCTAGCAGCAACACAGTTGCAACACTTGAGAGAGAGCTATAGTACTAATGCAGAGTTGACAATGGTAGTGTTAGTAGCAGTACAGTTGCAGTAGCAACATAGTAGTTGGTGGACAACATGCTATACCTTAGTAGTGCAGAGAATGATGCTTCAGAGTCAGAGCAATATGAAACAACTTATATTTCTAGAGCACATTCCTCGCTAAGAGGGAGTGTTGATTTGGGATAGCATCAGATGTGATCTAGGCCTCAAATTTTATAGGAAGGATTTGGAATATGTATTCCAAAGAACTCGTAAAGAGTTTTGATTAATTAGACCTAGAAACAATTCTATTAAAATAATTAATATTTTTTTAATGGGACCCTAAGTCTAAACTTACGAAATAAAAAATATTAATGGGTATTAATCTAATTGTGGGTATAACTTCTAGAACAAGATGAGGATCAAGCTAAAATGATCTTACCATTGATTAACTTTTAATCTGCGTCATTGAATTAAAATGAGAAGATTATTTAAGGAATCTTGACAGTGATTTGGAAAACACACCGAGAGATCAAGAGATCGAATTTCTTAAGTGAGAAGTTCTCAGGATAAAATTCTAATCAAGGAGATTTCTTGCAGTTGAGGGCAGGGATAACATCTAAAGAGCGAGAGAGAGAGAGATAGAGAGAGAGAGAGAGAGAGCGAGAGAGATAGAGAGAGAGAGAGAGAGAGAGAGAGAGAGAGAGAGCGAGAGAGATTTTCTCAGATGGAAAATCATCAGTAGAGAGAGGCAGAGAATGATCCAACATCTCTCACATATAGGTTGACCTAGGGCCACAAAGAGGCAACATAGAGGGTGAGAGAGTCTGAAATTTTGCAATAGAGTTAGTTTCAGAGGTCAGGATCCATGGTGTGAAACCGAGAGACTGAGAGCACTAAATTTGAGAAGCAAAATGATTATTTGGCTGGGATATGTAGTTCCTAGAGAGTGTTAAGAAGGGAATGCATGAGGACTGTACAGAGGTGGTGGAGGGCCTGCCAAAGGCACCTCATCTAGTGATTGAATCTGCGAGGATTTTTCTCAATGATTGTGTGAGGTAATCTCACAAATATTTCTGCCAATATTTAGCTATGTAACTTAATAAACCGCAAGGAATTCATAGATGTATTCATAATTTTCTACTGATTAATAATAATAAAACCTCAAAACTGTTCCAAATTTTCCCACATTGGTTTTTTCCAGGGACATTTGTCCAAAAACAACGATGCCATTTGTGTTGTATGTTCGTTCTTGCTTAGTTTCTTGTTTCTGCATAATGATTAATTAAGTGAAGGCTGCAGAGTATATGATTCAATATTTTCCATAGAAAACTGTAAATAATTTGGTTGATTAAATTAACAAATAGAAAACATTATCATTTGTTGTAGAAGGAATTCTAGTTGAAGAATTTTCACAGTCTGGTCTATCAAAGATGTGCTAATAGAAATCAGAAGTCAGAGGCTCCATTGCAGCCTATTGCAGTGGAAGAATGTTTTCAAAGTGGGGCTTGGATATCATTGGGGAAAGTTTTCTACACTTATTGAAGCAACAACGCTATATCCTAACTACTATAGAGTATGTCACGTGGTGGACAAACGAAGTTCTACTAAAACAATTCAACGATCAGGAAGTCATCAACTTTCTGCATCAGAACATTATCTCCAGCTTCAACATTCCTACGTCACTTATTTTTTATAATGAAACATATCTTTCATTCTTCAGACTTTACGATTTTGCATTGGAAAATGGTATTATATTGAAACATTCAGCTAATTATTATCTGCAAGGTAATGGTCTTTCTAAATAAACAAACAAGAAACTCATTCATATCATCAAAAAGCCAATATTCTCTGAACAACAAAATTGGCACTCTGTTTTGGTGAATTCCTTATGGGCTGACCGAGTCATGCCTAAACCTGCTCTGAACACTTCCCCTTACTTTCTGGTGTATGAAAAACAAGCCATCCTCTTGTTGAACATCTACTTTCCCTCTCTCCAACTATCTGAAGAGTCTCAAGGCAAGCCACGTATATTAGTTCAGCGTAGGATAGACACTTTGCACAAGTTTAAGGAAGAAAGTTTGAAAGTTAAAGAAATTATTTTGCTTCACCATAGTCGTATCAAGAGGTGGTTTTATAGGAATTTTGTAGGGAAAATAGCTTTAGTGTGTGTGACTTAGTCTTAAAGTGGGATAAACCCCCCAAGTACAAAGGAAAACACACTAATTTTCAGTTCCTGTGGATTATACCATACATAATACATGATAAGCTTGGCCATCACATGTATCATTTTCAATCAATTGATGGGAAGATTGAATCTCTCCCTATCAATGGCCAAGACTTAAAATAATATTTTCAATGAAGATCTGGGGATGCAAACCACACAATGTACATAGTATTTTGTTGTTTATAGTTTGTTTCTTTTATTGAATTTTGTGTTGTTTTTGTCATGTAATAAGTGTTGTGCCTGATTGTGTTGTGGCTTCTAAGTGTGTGTGTGGCTAAGGTCTAAATATTCTTGTGACACTACAACATTTGGATAGCCTTATGTCCGTCTTCCTTGTTTTGGTTACATTTTTTGGCCAATGAAGTTTTGACGGAAAATAAAATCCATCTATAAGGAGACTTTTGGTCCAACCATGAATACATGGCTGGTTCAGAAACCTCATGCCTATACTCCATTTTTATGCTGGTGTTCTCAAGCTTATCCAATTAGTAGAATCAGAGAAGGGGAAAATTTAAATGAGAAAACATGAATCAGAGGTCTTTATATGATTCTCTAAAAGAAAAACCTCTTCTACTCTCAATAAATCGGGATCCCTCTTCTACCCCAAAATAAATAAGTGTCAATTCAAAGTTCTCTTTAAATAAATAAATAAAAGCGGAAGAAGAGAAAGGTTTCCTGCGCAGAGAGTTGAAGCAAGAAACTTCATTGGGGTAATATCGAGGCTTGCTAGAAGCAAATAAATGTTTATGTTCATGCATGACTCTGTCAGGGTACTGTCTAGACCTACTAGTAGTGGACCAACACTAGAGATGAAAAACTATACTCTGAAAATCTTAAGCTTGTGATTTAAACTACCCTCCCCAACTCAAAACATTGTGATTATGATAAATCTTATGTTGTGTTTAACTGAGAAGGTATATATGGAACCATATCTACCCATGGGGTAAGTGGGAAGGCCAAAGTGATCTTCATTATGAATGAATACTCCCTAAGGAACCAAGGCCCTACACAAAAGAAAGTAACCAAAACAGAGAAGCTAGAATTCAACTACTGTGTCGCCAAGTGTTGTAGCTTCTACAACACCCTCCAAAATTTTGGCTTTCACTCAACTTTCAGAGCCTTCCTTGGTCTTTCCTTGATTGTTGCAAACACTTAATCTCATTCCATGCGCTTTCTCAAATTTCTTTGCACCCTTTTTCTTGTTGGATTAAATATTGTCTTCAGGCATGTTTAACTAATATGTAATGTTTGTGATCCTTTTATGGTGGTTTTGAAGGTCGGTCCTTGTGTAAATGAGTTGTCATAACCATGTAAATGTTTCTCACACTTACACACAAAGTATTGAGAGTTGTCCCACAAGTGTCGTCACAGTCGTCCCAAAGTCTATCTTAAGTGTCGCACTTGTTGCATCTTGTCATGAGAAAGTCACATAGAGGGGAATTCGTTTTTCTTTTTTTTCTTTAATGATTTATGTTTTCATGTCGTCAAAGTATGCTAAGTGTGTGAACACACTTCAGGTTCATCACGATTCCATCTTCCTCTTGCACTTAGCCATTTTCAGAAAATCTTCTTGACCAGGAAACTTATCTTCATTGGGCCGTAATTGAGGTGCGCAATGTGCAGTCTCAGTCCTCATTGATCTGCCATTATTGCCTAGAACTACACAATGCGTAGTAATTTTCCTCTCGGGTTGTGGTTCTATGTGATTCCAGAGTCTAGCAGCCTCCATTGACCTCTAGAATTGCACAATTGTGTCTCCTAATCTTCCTTGAGATGTGCACTTCGTATCTTCAGCCCTGAATATTTTCCCTTGCCTGTTGTAACTGCGTAATGCATAGAGAACCCAACCTCCCTTGGATTCCAAAGCTGCCAGATGCTTCCTCTAGCGTTCTTCTCTTAATCAAAGCTCACTACCCTCAAAACCTTCGCAGATTTTCCTTTTAGACCCCTCTATTGCGCATTCCACCCTTACCTATTGAAACTACATAGTATTTCCTTGCAGGATCCCATCCCGTAGTAGCCACCTCAATGGGCACTGCACAAATTTTCTTATCGGTGAGGATTTTGCAGAAAAGTTCCTCAGTCAAGCCTGAGCTACGCATTGTGTAGTCTCAGTGATCAAGCACTTTCCTTATCAGTTGGAACTACCCAATGCACAGTCATTGAGCCCTTCCTCTTAGTCTATGACTTTTCTTGGGCTTAGTTCATGGATAATAATGCATCATCTTCGACTAGGGAGTTTTCATATTGATGTTGTCCCGCCATGAGTGAATTGCAGGAACATGTATACTATCAAGTCATGGAAAGATGGTAAAGAAGGAGAAGGATGGAAGCATCCCTAAAGACTCACTTGTATGTGAAATTATGAGTTGACCTATCAATATAAATCAAAGGGACATGAGTTTGCAGCCTCCTTCCAAGATCGAAGATCATTGAATACTCCACATCACCAAGCCATGTGGAGGAGAAGAGAAATCATATCCAAGAACACAGCTAGCACTCAGTGTGAACAATGACTTGACATTGTCACATCATCAAACTAGTCCATGTTAGCTATGTCTTGTCAAGTTGTGTCATGAGTTGTCATATGCCAAATCACTATTGTGGACCATGTATATTGTAATCAAATGTATTATAAAGTGGAAGTCCAAAGGACACACATGAATATGAAGAGTCATGTAAGTTGAAAAGTCATAGGAATTTGAGTAGTCATGAGGGTAGTCAAAGAGTCACAAGGGGAAAACATTACCCCTTTCATTATATATACCCCCTCATTGTATGAGCAAAGGACTTTTCACCTTGGCTCCTCTTGCAAGGGATTAGAGAGATCGGCTAGTTCTTTGAGGAGCAAGGAGTGGCTCCAATTTCCCACTACTAGGGGTAGTGATATACAATGTAAATATGTGTCTTGGAACTTTTTCTTAATAAAAGAAGCCTTTTAAGGCCAACACGTTCTTCATGCATGAACTATGAATGTTGTAAGACTATTATGTGGATGTTTGTTTACATGTTTGCTCTCACATGTACTAAGATAGTTGAATTATTTCGGTTATTTTAATGCTTATCTTGTTGATAATGTGTTGTAATGGTTGTTATCATTGACACATCTTTGTGGACTATTCTACAGGATAATAGATAGATATTTCCTTGTTTACTAGTTATAATGATCTTTGCATTTGCTGTGGACTATTATGCAGGATACTAGATAGATATTTCCTTGTCTACTACTTATAATGATCATCGCATTTGCTGTGGATTATTATGATAGATGTTAGATGGATATTCCCTTGTTTGTTGGTTGTAATTACTCTCGCATCCGCTATGGACTATTTCATTGGATGTTGGACAGGTCCTTCTAGTTTATGTGTGTCTCTTCCTAGGTGGTACTATTACCTCTCACTTAGAGCCTCACTTTTCTCTTCCCCTTCGCAGTAGAATAAACTCAACACAATTGCACTGCACACTCACCAAACAAACTCCCCTTGCTTTTCAAAGATACCATTGCATCACTTTCTTGTGCTAATATTTAGAGCCAAGAAAATTAAGGATTTTGCAATCAGGCCTTTATACTAGATGGGACTCCTACACCAAATTGTCTGAGGTCTGAATGGGAATTCATATTGGGGAGATCCCCTTAATGTTGACGGGTCCAACACCGTCAACATATAGGGAATATTGCAGGAATATAATAGAGGAGTGCTCAATCAAGAATTTCCTATTGAATATATGTAGTGTGAAAAGAGGGAAACTCTATGAGGTGCACCTAGAATATGAATAGAACCCTGCATACACCCTTCTCCAAAAGACTATTTACCAGAACCATGTAGTTGAGATCTTGAGTAATGCTATCCAAGAAAGGAATTGCAATATGTAGTAGAATCACCAGTAATGTGACCTAATTATCAAAGAAATTATAGAACTAAACGAGCCAAAATAGGAGCAGGATGATTATGAGGAAGCTACAAATTTAAAATATCATCAACTATATGAGGAATATACATAAGAGTTTTGGGCTGCCAATTAGGGAATTTACTGTGACAACAAAGAGGATGAGGAAGGGTATGATAAAAATGGATCTTTGGAAAGTAAAGCTAAGACTGGCCAAGTCTTTTTCAAGGATATTATTAATGATGAAGTGTCTTTTGAGATCCTTGAAAAATATTATCCCATTCAATCCTCATAGTTTGACATTTATGATTTCATGTGTATATAAGAGGGAAAGTAGGATATGGGTATGCATCATTTCAATAGTGACTCTGTCTATGATACTAATGAAGAAGATGAGATTAAGTTTAGTCCTACCTTTTTCAAGGATTTTATTTCAAAAGATGTACCTATAAATAACCTTGAAAGGGAAGGTGATCACATTCCCCTCTTGGAATATGACATTGGAGATCACTTGCACATTAAAGAAAGACAGTGGGAGGTGATTAATTGTGACTTTGAAAAATACCCTATTTGTAATAATGATGGTGATATTGATAGGGCATTTGTCCTACCTTATCTCTCATATCATCAAGATGAGATGATTGTTGATGTTTCCTAGCCATGTTGTGGAAATAAAGAACTTGTGATGTTTACCATCACCCGAGCTAGTCTTGTTTCCATTATGTTTGTAAGCATATTTTAGTATTTGATATTAATGAAATGAACTTTTATTTATGTTGCATCTCTGTATTTATGATTATATATGTAATTTTTTTCATTCTTGTTTAAGTCTGGATCAGTGGTATGAGAGTGGTCTGCTCTTTCTCTATTTTTTCTTTGCACATCCCCAACGAGGTTGGGATATAAGGAGTTAGGGCTTGAATTGGTCGAGACTTTGCAAGACTAACCTCGCAAATCCTGACGACCTCCCATTGTGGATGAAAAGAAAGATGAGGGGGCAAGAGATCCTATCAAAATCTTGCTCGAAGAAGCCCATGAGAGACAAAGGAATGCAATGATGGACAACTTTGCCTAGATCCTTCAACGGCTACCCAGGGGCGACGCATCTACTT
This sequence comes from Pinus taeda, assembly GCA_000404065.3. NCBI lineage: Eukaryota > Viridiplantae > Streptophyta > Pinopsida > Pinales > Pinaceae > Pinus > Pinus taeda. The sequence goes on along the minus strand of APFE031625696.1, from coordinate 8,846 downwards.
CCAGTAGCTACTATAGAAGTGCCACACCCTTTAAGGTACAAGTTAATTTTGACATTCCCATATTTGAGGGTCAGATAGATGTGGATGTCGTAGATAAATGGTTAAATCTGCTAGATGAATATTTTCTGTTCATGATTTTTCTAGCCTGGAAAAGATCACTTTTTCACTTCTCAAAGTCACCCCCCACATCAAGGACTGGTGGGAAACCTACTGTGAGAAGAAGGACGAGAGGTTACCATCACTATTTTCAGCCTCACCCACTTGGAATTCATTCCGAAATGCCATCAAGGAGTAGTACTACCCTGTCGGGAGCTATGAGGATAAATACATAAAGTGGACCACATTATGATAGGGAAGGGACCAAGATGTGCCAGAGCTTACCAATATTTTTCATACCCTTCACAAAAAGTTGGGTATCAAGGATTCTGAGCGGCATTTGGTACTCAAATACTGCAACTGCCTACACAGGTACATGCAAAATGAGATGATGTTCTTGTACATCTCCTCACTTGGTACGGCGTACTGATATGCTCAAAATCGAGCAAAAGTTTAAGCAAAAGAAGCAAGACTTTGGATCTGCTAATCCTAAGAACAAAGGAAAAATCCAAGACAGGGTGACCCAAGACAACCCGTCGAAGCTGCAAGAAAATAACACCACCACAAAGTCAAAGAAGGACACAGGGATGTGGTGTCAGTTCTATAAGAGCCCCACAAATAGCACAAGTGAGTGTCGGGCCAAGCAGTCACTGTTGGCCGAGTTGAAGGATTCAAAATTAGATGCATGTTCCCACCCTAAGTCAGAACCCGACAAGAGGAATGACAAATGGAAGAAGATTATTGATGTAGAGCCTAACACCACTATTGCCACTACCAAGATCTAGAAAAATGAGCCCAAAGATCCGGAGGAGGGGGAGCGTCTTTTCCAGTTGCAAGTGTGGGTGAAGGTTTCGGCACTATGATTCATTGTCGACAGTGGTAGCCAAAAGAACCTCAATTAGTAGAGGTCGTGAAGTGTTCGGGCCTATTGACCATACCACACCCACAACTGTACAACATCGGGTGGCTTCACCAAGGACGATATCTCTGAGTCAGCCAGAAGTGTCACCTTCCGTACAACATCACTCCCTTCACAGATGACATATTGTGTGATGTTTCTCCTCTCAAAGTTTGTGATATATTATTAGGACAACCATACCTATGGAAGCGACATGCTTTATATGATTCAAGACCTCTCTCTATGATTATTTCTTTGGGTAATATGTTATACAGGATAACAGAGGTATCCCCACCTACCACCATCTCTTCGATCACTGCAAAGAAATGTTGTAAGATCATTTCACAAAATAGGAAATTTATTTTCTTTCTGGTTCGCTCGCAAAGTAAGGGGAAGAGCTTAACCACATCCATGGCCCTGGGGGAGGGTTCCTCCAAGCAGTAGAAGCAGGTGGATACGGTCGTGGAAGAATACAAGGACATCTTCTCCTCACCCATAGGGGTACCCTTACATTGTCAGGTCACACATTCAGTCGATCTAACTCCCATAGCACCTCTACCCAATAGGTTGATATATCACCGTTCCTTTGTGAAAAATGTCATGTAAAAGCAATGACATGACCAGCATCAGGTGCCACACAAGTTTCAGGTGGGTGACAAAGTCTGGTTGCATTTGCAGAAGGAATGCCTTATTGGAGCCTATCGGAAACTCAGACTACTCCGATATGGTCCTTACACCATTACCAAGGTTGTGGGAGACAATGCATTTGAGCTTAGCATTCTCCATTCCTTGGCCTGCACCTAGTGTTCAATGTGGTTCGTTGATTTGGGTTCCTTAAGCTACTAGAATTATCCAAGATCTTTTACTTTTTTCATGTTGTTAAAATTGCATTTAAAATAGAGTAAAGAGCCACATGTGCATGCTTAAACAAGAGGAAAAATGACAAGATAAGTAAGGCAAAACACGAGACGTTCCACTTATAGGAATTCTCACTCAAGAAGGCTTCCTCTCAGCATGACAACTTAACATGATCTCACACAATGTGGCAATGAGTATCCCTTTAACATAGTTACATAGGGATATCAACAACAATACATAGCATGACAAGCTAAATGCATCTCACATAATGTGGCAAAAGCGATCCCTTAACATAACATCAAGCAAGGATCTCAAAACATAATTCATCATCTCAACAATTATGAAGGAAAACATGACATGACTCCTTCATTTACCTTCACTTATGAAGTTGGCCGAAAAATGGAAGGCTCAACTACAAAAATTTACTACAACATTGAATTTTTGTCGCCGAGAGGTGTAAAATCGACTACTCATTTGTTGAATTTTGACACCATGAAGATCTGGGCCTATAGGAATCTTTTAGGTTCCCTATGATTCTCAAAAGATTCCCTTCTCTGGGCTAGCTAGAAATATACTGCTCAAATCATGAATTTGATCTCGCCATCGTGATCCTTGCGAGATTGTGAGACTTTTGAGTATAAAGTTGGTTGCATTCTGACTCTAGCGAATTTTAGCCTCCAAGGAATCTGGAAAATTCCCTCAAGATTCTACTCTGCTAAGAATCTGCAAATCTATTGCTTAGATGGTGATTCCGATTTTACCATCGCGTTCATTGTGAAATTATGATTAAAATGACTATAATCTTCATATCATTCTGACAAAATAAAAGTTTACCTCCCCATGGAATCTTTCAGGCACAAGGAATATTCTCTGAAAAAGATTCTGCCTCGAAAAGTGTGACAGCATAGTTCTACCTTAGCGCTGCAAATCAAGGTTCGGCTTGGTCATGGTTCCATGAGCTCAGTGTTCTATGTCGAGTTCTGCTTGGTTTCTCTTCGTTCCCCCGTACTCTTCCCCATGTGAATGCCAGGTACTGGTTTAATATACTTTTGTCAACAGACTTTACAAAGAATGACCAACATCCCATTGGTTGAGGGTTTTGGCACCAAGGCGAGAGTTTAGGGGATCAAATCCCAACAATACTAAACATTGAGAAAGGTTATCAATATTTTTGAATGGTGGCGTTAGAGTCTATTTTAGGTGAGGGCACTCGAGTGGTGAGTCGGCCAGATTGGTCGGGCGGGTTCAAGCCCCACTGCCCTTAGTACTGTTTGACAAGTGGCAATTGGAGGACGGGTGTGGGTTGGGTCTGTCGAGGGTGGCCTGCCCAACACCATATTTTGATATATTATGCAATCGGGGTGGCGGGGGTTATGGGCCGTCCCCCATTTGAACATATATTTTTTGTTTCTTTCAAAACAAAATAGAAATTTTCAAATTTTTCAAAAATAAGGGTTATTAGGAAAATTAAGTAGGCACCAATTTCACCCATTTTGGTGGATGGATTCCGGTGAGTGCTGCTGGTGCAATTTGTAGGACAATTAACCCTGCCACGTGGCCAAGTTAATCCTGAACTTTGACTATCCCTAGCTCCTCCATATGAGCTCGGATTTGAGTGTCTTTTGCACCATTGGAATCAGGGTGATGAGCACTTTTATTTGCCGCTGGTTTGGGAGAAATATGACCACTTTGAATTTTGACCATTTCTGAGCCCTCTAGACTTTTGCATGTGTTAAGAGCCTCCTGGTTCAAATGCCTTCGACCATACTTCCCACCATTTCTAGACAAATTAGACATTGCAGAACAACTCACACCTAAAAATTTAAATCTAGAATGCATGGAACAAGCCACAATTGATCGGATCATGGACATGCAAATCAAGAACACCCAACAGCAAATGATCAAACTATATTGAGTTGTGAAAGCAGGCCAAGTTCTTCACCAGGGCAAGTGGCTCACCAGGGACCAAGTTCAGTAGAAGTTTCCTCATCTCATGGAGGAACTCAATGCAATGGTGATAATTACTTCCTAAGGGGGGACGATTGATCCAGGTGGATATTGGTGACCACTCACCAATTCCACTTGGAACCCCGCCATTGTTTCTTTCAATTTTTTAGTTTCCTTAATTGTAGCACAATTTAATATTTTTGACAGTTTTTCGGGTCCTAAACTTTTGAAGTCGTTTTGAGGCCCTAAACGACGTTTTTTGGGAAAATCAGGACTGATGTGTAATTTTTCCAAATGTTAGTCATTTGAAAGTTGTATTCCTCAGATAGATCTTTCTGATGAGGTATTGTGCATGACAAATGGAGATCGTATGTCAAAGTTACGACCCCAGGAAGTTGATGTACCAACTTAGAGTCATGTAGCTACCACATCTCTTCTTAGAGATAAGGTACCATCGCCCGAGCCAGTCTTATTTCCATTATGTTTGTAAGCATATTTCAGTATTTGATATTAATGAAATGAAGTGTTATTAGCCCCAAGGGTTAGCTCAATCGGTCAAGCCGGGGCCTCGCCAATGGGAGGTCACAGGGTCGAAACCCGAAAGCTCTTGGGGTCAGGTCAGTAAATAGGCCGAGGGGTGTGAACCCCTTCGAGTGGGGTCCACCCTAGCGTTGTTCGATCCCAGACATAGAAGACCCACTAACCATGGGTATCTGTGAACCAGTAGTGAAAAAAAAAAAATTGAAGTGTTATTTGTATTGCATCTCTGTATTTATGGTTATATATGTAATTTGTTGCATTCTTGTTTAAATCCGGATCAGAACTGGTGATCAAGTCATTCTCATTGGAAGGGAGGTGTGGTCATAGCCAAGGAATTTCCTTGTCAAAATGCAGATAAGTATTCTAAGTATATGATTTCGTTGTGTTTGTATCTTTGGTCTCTAAGGATTCCAGATATATTTGAAGAACTTGAAGAAACATTTTTGCAGAGATTTGATGAGAATTATGCATTTACTGATACGTTTCCCCAATATGAAATTTTTGATAACTTCGTTGATTAGGAAATTAAAGGAGGATTTTGTAGAAAGAATCCATCATTCAGAACTTCTCAATGTATCTAGAGGACATTATAATATTTAAGAACATTTTCATCACCCTGGGATTATTAGAATATAAGATTAAGAGAAAACATCTCCCCAAACCCGTTTGCAGAAGTATTTTCTTATGAATCTATGGGAGGGAACAAGTTTGTAGACAAAGAAGATTTTTCCAAACAATTAATTCTCTGGTTTAAAGATTTTGGAAAATTAAAATTGGTGGAAAAGAAGCAGGCTATATAGAAGATAGATGAACTACATGGAGATCCAAAAGTTTTAAAATTTGTAATCAATCATAATGCACTAATCACAATTAGTGTTTATTTAAGGTTAAATTTATCGGTGCAACATTATCCTGACTTAAGTACTCTCTAGTAAAGCTTATTTCATTATCCTTATCTAAGTACTCTCTAGTAAAGCTTATTTGGTATCAAAGCCCTGTTCAGTATTGAAATATTTGACTCAAGCTATAGACAGAGTCTGAAGCCAACCAGGTAGCCTTCAAAGAGATTTTGTATTACAATTGCTTATTAGATAAAAGTTGCTTTAGTCGATCTCCAGTTTAGTTTGAAAATGTCAAATCTTTTGAGATCCTTTTCTAGTATCAATAGACGTACTATTTCTGAAATCGATTCCAAATCTATTGAAACTGAATGCTTTGAGCATGAGAAAGTAGAAGACCCTGAAACATGGAACCCACCAATCATAAAATCAAAAGAAATATATCAAGTTCCACTTATCTTTAGTATTTCTCGAAAGAGCTTGTTAAAAGAAGTAGAATTAAAGATTAAGATCTCTAGACCATTTGTACAAATAGTCGGCCTAAATTTATTCTCTGAAGATGAAATTAAAAAATTCAAAAAATATGTTCACAAAAAGAAATTTTCTTATCTGCATTTTGGAGGGAAAAGGATTGGTTTAGCACCATTTTTCTGCCATGGTTTAAATACGCCATGCATAACAGCAGTGTTTGACACCAGGCATAATAATTACGACCATGCCCGAATCAGAAGAATATTGGGAAATTTATCCTCTGGTTGTCAGTATGGCACCATATATCCAGATTATGCCATCAGTTTATCTGAAACTCATCTTAAAGACTGTTGGAAAATTTTGGTTGGAGTCCAAGGTCTTGAAATGGTGGAGGATAGTGAGTTCTTGTCTGTTTTAATCGAAACATCATATCAACTTACCAATACGGTGCATCCAAAGATAAAAAAAAAAAACCAGTTCTTAAAGATTGTGTGACTATAGGAGTTAGCAATGCACAGGTTGAGGGTGTTTCTTATGATAAATAAGCCCTTCCAAATGACTGGTATATTCAATATAAGTCATTGGCAACTATAGACAGCTCAAAAATAAAAACAAAAAGAATGTTTGTAAGTGATGGTCGGCTACGCATCATGCCTGATAAGTCATCCATAACTCAACCAATATTTATTCCACAAAAACATGTATTACCATCCATTCCTAAATCATATCAACCATCTACAAGCAGTCGCAGGTCTTTTTCTAGAAATGTATATAATCATCTTGTTCCATAAACCAGTGTTTTAGTTCCTTCTAATCAATTGTATATACTAGAAGAAAAGACCGTTTTTTGCTGTAAATAAAATGTTTAGAACATCCATGTCTCATTTTCCACCAGTAGAAGAATTTTAGTATGCAAACCATCGCTATGTCAAAGGGGGAAATGGCTGCTAAAAACTAAGTTTTGTACTTCTTCATCTCAATAAAAACAACCACCCACTAGAGCTGACTCTGCACCTCTTCTAGAACATAACTCTCAAAATCCTATTGATCTTGATCAAGTATATCAGATAGGAAATTATCTAACAACATGGTGTGCACATGCTAAAGATGTGTTAGATGATCTGGGTAGGCAAGAAAATATGATAAATGCAAATCTCAAACTGTTATATGATGAACATCAAACTAAGAAGACAGAAAAAAGAAGAAAAGAGAAGAAGAAGACAAAATAAGAAATCCAAAGAAGTCCCCAAATTTAGAGTTGATATGAGTGCTCCCAATTATTGGGATCAAGAAGAAGAAGAAACTGAAGAAGTAATCCTTGCAACAAGTGCAGAAGAGTCTAGTTCAAAAGTTGTTGGAAAACTTACTAGAGTCAAAGAAGAAGTTTATAAACAAGAAAAACCATTCTCTTCAAAGAAAGAAGTAATGACTCTTGACCAAGATGCTTCAAAGTTCCCTTCTTTCATTCTACCTTCAATAAACAATCAAAATAAAGCACATGTTTTCAAAGAAGTGTCTAAATGCCCCAAAGTAGAAGAAGATTTATATGGTGCAAATGCAAGCGGGTATGTTTTAGATTTAGACAATTCATCAAATCTAGGAGAATCGATTAGGATATGGATAGTGCCCTGTATCAAATGCACGTTACGACAAAAATTGGATAATGTTTCCATCGTGGTCCTTGCTGAGAAAAGAATGACAAGAACAATATATGATTGGTGGATGGGACCATCAGATGAGGAACACAGTGCAGTCATGGAAGTAGGACTGACAACATTAGAACTCTTGTTGAAAACTCAATTTGTTCCAGAACCTGTAGATGAGAAAAAACAACTTATAATAGACTTAAGCCGCATGGAATTAAAAGATTTAAAATATCTTGACCAATTTGGTAAAGATTTTATGGTTAAAGTCTTTAAAGAAAATTTATCCAATGACACCGCTCAAAAAATTTCATTTCTTTCTAAGTTTCCAGGGAATCTAGGAGATCGTATAATGAAAGACCTAGATGTACAGGCCAAGAAGATAGATCAAATTTATTGGGTTGATCATCTGTTCAGGTGCGCTAAAAAGGTTAAATATTTATGTTGGCAGAAAAAGGCACATGGCATTACACCTAGCTGAGAAGTCTATCGAGTAGTGTTACCTTGGATGCCATTTAAAAGGAAAAAGAAGACCAGAAAATATGGAAAGTTCAAACCCAAGAGAATTTCAAATCCCAAGATGCCATTTCGAAAATTCAAATTTTTGAAGAAAAGAAATAGACCAAGATACAACAACTGTTGTTTCATTTGCAAATAAGAAGTTCATTTTGCTAGAAAGTGTCCTAATACTTCCTCTAACAAGTTAAAATCTTGTTTTGAAATAGAGGGATTTAAAGATGATTGGTATTGTTGAGTTTGAAGATGACGTCTCTGATGTATATATTTTAACAAAGGCTTCAGATTTCGAAATAGATGTAGATTGTCTACAAAAAATTAACATTTGTAAATATTGTTCTAATGATGAAGATTTTTCAGAAGACCTACATTACAGTGAAGAATATGAAGATAGTGATACAGAAATCACAGAAGAAACTTCCGATAGATCACAAGATGAGACTGCCTCAGAATTTTCACAGCACATCATAACAGAAAAAGGTAAGCAGCCAGAACCATTGGTTCTAGAATTGAATTCTTTTTGCCCATATCAAAAGAAAACTACTGCTTCCACATCATTAGTTGTTCCATGATTTGACAGAGTTGCAGAACAAAATTTGTTAAAAAAGATTGTCAAAACCAATAGTCTAATTTATATCCCAGTAGAAGTTCAAGTTAAAGGCGAATAGATTAATGTGGATGCCTTTGTTGATACTATTGGATCAAACAATTTGGCCATACCATATTTATTTAAAACTCTCTAGAAACCGCTTCAAAATATTCTTGTTTCTAAAACAATCGAGGGTTCTGTTAAGTTAACTCATTATGTTGACAACATTCCTTTAAAAGTTGGGGGAAATATTGTTAAAATCTCATCCATTCAACATTATGACCCATATGCAAGCTTAATGTTAGGTATGCCTTTTATTAATTCAGTGCTCCCAATAACAATCAACCAAGACAAGTTGATTATAAATTTAAAGAAAAAAGCTATATCTGTTCCAAGGTTAAAGATAGCAAATTCTGAAGCCCAAAGAGAAAATAGCCAGAAGAGAGCAG
>APFE031625686.1:138104-155149 GCA_000404065.3 Pinus taeda | reverse complement strand
GGGGGGGGGGGGGGGGGGGGGTGAATCGGTATTAGCAAATCAATAATATTTTCATTTCATTATCAAATTCATATACGCTACTTCAGTTAAGGCAACCCACGTGTATATGCAACTGTTTTTAATGCAACTAGCATATATCCAGTAAACTATGATTCAGTTAGTTGATCCTTAATGAGTGCATCAAAACATTATTAACCATATACAAAGTAAATAGGTGCAGTAAAACAGAACAGATCATCACACATAAGAAGCACACATGAACACCATGATCTAAGTTGGAAACCCAATGTGGGTGAAAGCCACTTGTTGTAATCATCTCTATCTTCCTTTTAATAAGAAACTTCTTCTTACAATTTTGTACTGGCGCAAACTCATACTAGTATGCAGGCACCCACCTACAGAAGACTACAAACTTCTCTTGTTCTCCAGCTACTACTAGAAGGGAGCTACAACCCCCTAGCTCTTGTACTAGCCGACTCGTTTACTAGTACGTAGGCGTGACCTACTGAAGGCTACAACCTTCTTGATTCATCACACCACCATAATATGAAGGCCACATTTCATCCAACTTTCATACTGGACCCATCAACAACATTGAAGCACAAAATCAATCACCACTCCAATACAACCATCAACTACACTTGCATCATTCATTTCTGAATCACGGAACACTGAATCACTGAAACCCTATCAACAAAACAGAGTCACCAGAACACAGAGCATAACACAAAACTCTGCAACAACAACCAGATCCAACTGCAACTTCAAATATCATATCTCACAATGTATACGCTACTATGATGAACCAAACCAGTGCATATACACACTTTTACCAAAGCCCACCCTCACACATATCTGCAAATATTTACTCATAACTTTGTAACTATTCCAAACATCAATCATACCTAGATCATAACATTTATACAATAAAACATGCGTCAATAATTCAGATCTAGTCTATCCATGATCAAAACACATAATGATAATGCATTCCAAGCCTTATAATCCCGATCCATCATCAACCACATAGGTGCATCCTTGGTTCAGATCAAGCAAAGCATCACAAACCCATAACTAGCATACTAGATCTCACACTTCATCAGATATTCAATCCTTGCACCCTTGCACTTTGGCCTAATCATCTTCTTCTCCTTATATAGGTTTAGGCCTCTCCCAATACCATGGTCCAAAATGACGTAGGACCAATACCTTGGACCCAATACCTGGGGTCAATACCTTGGACCAAATACCATGGACCAAATACCACGGACCAAAACTTGGTTTTCTGACATGTACGTGCCTTTCCTACTGTGAAAGTGCGTGTGTACGTTATACGTGCCCTTGTATATAGTGAACCTGCGTGTATACACTACTTGGTATATAGTGAACCTATGTATATACGCGACTTGGTATATAGTTAACCTACGTATACACGTGACCTGGTATATAGTGAACCTGCATATACCTTTCTTTCTTCATTATGTGAGTCTGGACTGTGATCTGTCATCTGAGTGAGTTTCCATCAAGGACAACACTTGAGTCATACTTGTATCATAATTCCAACAATCTCCCCCTTTGGACTTGATGGCAGCAACCACACCAAGTCACTCTCCCCCTTTGACATCAAGGGCAAAGGGCGGACCAAGATATTCTCTCCCTTGATATACATTCTGTTGTCCATACTCCCCCTGAGTACACGCTGAAATCTCTGATTGAGCTCTTTGTACATGCTGAGATGTACCAATCCATTCATGCTTCCTCTGAGCACATTTTGATCAAACTCCCTCTTTGTACATGCCAAGATGTACCAATCCGTCCATGCTCCCCCTGAGCACATGCAGAGTCTGCAAAGATATTTTTTAAAAGAATAACATCACTCTACAACTCAACTAAGTGAGTATGACCTTCCTATCACCAATGACTCATACATACATCAATCTCCCAACGAAGTGGGGATACACCATTTTGACTCATCCACCCAACCAAGTGAGGATATACCAAATGTTTATACATGACAGAAATAGACATTATTACATCATCCTTCCCATGCAAACTAGGGTTACAAATTACATCATATGACTCATGAGTCTTTAAAAGAAATACATGACATTTTTAACAAAGACCAACGATCTAAACAAGACCATGATAGTCATCAATAACTGTCATACACCATATGATCTGCACCATAAGCATCTCTCATCAACATTAGCAACCTGTAACCTGCAATACCATTCTTTTTATCAACTAACAATAAATATCAAGATGTATCATTTAGCCACATAAGCATTATCACCAAAGACTTCTAACCATAATGCCAAAAATGCATTATTCGAAGCATATGCTCCCCGTGAACCTGTGCCATTTGTTCACTATCAGATCTGATCATGCATATATCAGCAAGAAGTATCAAGGCATCATCATCATCAAGTTAGGATGAAAAAAACTTCTAAACAACATCTTATGAGTACCAACACATTTTCACACATCATTAGCATATTATAACCATTATCAAACAGAGAAAATAATGGACTAAATCATATCAGACCCTTTTTCCTGAGTCTGTTTCACTGATTTTCCTCAAACCAACATATACGCGATTATTCAGCTTTGAACTCGCATATACACACAACTTGTCTTCACGAAACTTGCGTATGATACTTAGAACATTGAGGTTCCACACTTTCAGCTCCCTCTGAGTCTGCCATGTCTGTATACTCTGCTATGCCACATCTTTCTGACTATACTTCCTTTTTCTTCCATATCTTCAATTGTGATGATCTTTTCTCCTTTTGGTATGGTTCCCATACTTTGTTCGTGCATTCCTTTGCTATATGTCCAAGCTTGTTACATGCATAACATCTTACATGTTTCATATTCCTTCTATAGCAATCAACAGCTTTGTGACCAAACATATTGAAAGAAAAACAATATCCCTTAAAGTACCTGGAACGTGATGATCTTTCTGTGTGATGGTCTTGAACCATTCTACTTATGCGTCTGGCTGCAACATGTCTAGAATTATGACATACATAACATTCAACATTATTCATCGGAGGAAATAACCATCTATCACTTCCATATTGAGGAGCAAAATATTTTATTTGAAGATTATCTTTCCTTGGTTGTTGATGGGTTTGACCTCTCATCTCCTTGTTGAAAATTTCTGATTTTGCATTAGAGTTCCTTGTCTCACCTTGTGAGCTAGATTCACCTTCAACAGATTCATAAAAACCAAGACCAGTTTTGATAGCAAGTGACCTTTGACTACTAAGAATATCATCCAAAATCTTAGTACTGTCTTGAAATTGTAATAGTTTATCTTTTTCTTCTAATTTACCTTTCAAGATATTTACCTCAACCTGATGTTGTTCTTCCTTTTCCAGATATTATTTCTTTAAGATTTCTTCAGACTTTCTTCCTTCTTCCACTTGTTGCCTTAGTTTGAGAATCTCATTTTCTTGTTCTTCATTATGCTCTTGCAGCATTTGACGTACTCTGAAGGCACACTCCAGCTGAGCTTTTAAACTGATAACTTCTTCTTTGAGGGCACTCTCCCTTTTGCTAAATAGATCTTGTTGATCTATGAGTTTATCTGATGCTTCATTTGCTTGCTCATCTTCAATCTAAGGGGATTCAGGATCTGAATACTTGCTTCTACTTAGCGTTAGGCTGCCATTATTTCTTTGATCTGTCTTCTTCTTCTGACGCGCTTTCTTTCCCATTGTTCTACGGATCTCCTTCAAGTGATCAAGCTTCTACCAAAGGACCTGCTCTGATACCAATTGTTGGAAATAATACTGAGAGGGGGGAAAATTAATAATCTTTTCATTTCATTATCAGATTCATATACGCTACTTCAGTTAAGGCAATCCGCATGTATAGCAACTGTGTTTAATGCAACTAGCGCATATCCAATAAACTTATGATTCAATTAGTTGATCTTTAATGAGTGCATCAGAACATTATTAACCATATACAAAGTAAACAGGTGCAGTAAAACAAAACAGATCATCACACATAAGAAGCACACATGAACACCATGATATAAGGTGAAAACCCAATGTGGGTGAAAACCACCTGTTGTAATCGTCTCTATCTTCCTTTTAATAAGAAACTTCTTCTTAAAATTTTGTATTGGTGCAGACACATACCAATACGTAGGCACCCAGCTGCAGAAGGCTACAACCTTTTTGATCCATCACAACACCATAATATGAAGGCCACGTTTCATCCAATTTTCATACTGGACCCATCAACAACATTGAAGCACAAAATCAATCACCACTGCAATACAACCATCAACTACAGTTGCATCATTCATTTCTGAATCACCAAACACTGAATCACTGAAACCTTGTCAACAAAACACAGTCACCAGAACACAGAGCAGAACACAAAACTCTGCATCAACAACCAGATCCAACTGCAACTTCAAATATCATATCTCACAATGTATACACTACTATGATGAACCAAACTAGCGTGTATATGCACTTTTACCAAAGCAAACCCGTGTACAGATCTGCAAATGTTTACTCATAACTTTGCAGCTATTCCAAACATCAGCAATACCCAGATCATAACATTTATACAATAAAACATGCGTCAATAATTCATATCTAGTCTATCCATGATCAAACCACATAATGATAATGCATTCCAAGCCTTATGATCCCGATCCATCATCCATCATCAACCACATAGGTGCATGCTTGGTTCAGATCAAGCAATGCATCACAAACCCATAACCAGCACACTAGATCTCACACTTCATCAGATATTCGATCCTTGCACCCTTGCACTTTGGCCTAATGATCTTCTTCTCCTTATATAGGTTTAGGACTCTCTCAATACCATGGTCGAAAACCATGTAGGACCAATATCTTGGACCCAATACCTAGGGTCAATACCTCGGACCAAATACCATGGACCAAATACCACGAACCAAAACTTAGTTTTTCGACATGTACGTGCCTTTCCTTCTGTGAAAGTGAGTGTGTACGTTATACGCACCCTTGTATATAGTGAACATGCATGTATACACTACTTGGTATATAGTGAACCTGCATATATACGCGACTTGGTATATTGTGAACCTGCGTGTGTACACGACTTGGTATATAGTGAACCTGTGTATATACGCGACTTGGTATATAGTGAACCTGCATATACCTTTCTTTCTTCATTCTGTGAGTCTGAACTATGATCTATCATCTAAGTGAGTTTCCATCAAGGACAACACTTGAGTCATACCTGTATCATAATGCCAACAGGTAACCATCAAGAATAGGTATCCATTGATGAGGATTGATGATTTGTTCGACTAGTTGAAGGGAGCAGTAGTGTTCTCGAAGATTGATCTTAGATCAGGATACCATCAGGTACACATTAAAGAAGAGGACATCTACAAGACTTCTTTCGGACCAGGTATGGGAATTATGAGTTTGTTTTAGTTCCATTTGGTTTGAATAATGCTCCAACTACTTTTATGTGCTTGATGAATAATGTGTTTTTTCCTTATCTATATAAGTTTGTTATCGTGTTCATTGATGATATATTGATATATTCTAAGAATGAGGAAGAGTATGTTGAACATTTAGAAACAATGTTGAGATTTTTAAGAGAGCATCAGTTATATACTAAGCTTAGAAAAAGTAGTTTCTTTCAGACAAATATACATTACTTGGGACATGTGGTTTCCAAGGAAGGTATAGCAGTGGATCCGAAAAGATAAAAGCTATTATGGAATGGGACACTCCTGGGAATGTGGATGAGGTAAGGTCATTTATGGGGTTAGTAGGTTATTATAGGAGGTTCATTAGGAACTTCTCACAAATTTCTTATCCTATTACATCAATGGAAAGGAAAGATAAGAAATTTGAATGGACAGAGGAATGTGTAGCCAATTTTGAGCACTTGAAGCAGTTGTTGACAAATGCTCTAGTTCTAAAGATTGCAGATCCAGATAAAGAGTTTGTAGTGTGTATAGATGCTTACAAGAGAGGACTTGGTGGAGTCTTGATGTAAGAGTTATAGGTGGAATGTTATGAATCAAGGAAAATGAATGAGCACGAGAAAAATTATGTTACACATGATCTTGAGTTTGCAGCGATCATACATGCATTTAAGATGTGGAGACACTACCTTCTTGGCGGGAGGTTTGTACTAAGGAGTGACCACATTGGATTGCGATACTTGTTTGACCAATAGAATCTAAATTCCAGGAAAGTTATATGGTTGGCCGCAATTAATGAGTTTGACTTTGAGATTAGGCACATTAAGTGAAAGGAGAATAGGGTTGCAGATGCTCTTAGCTCACAGATATAGATAAATAAAATTGTAGCTATGAGTTCTTATGGGATAGATTTACATAATCATATATTATAGGTAGGTTACAGTAGTATATAGGTGGTGAGGATGTGGACTATTGTCTCACAGCGGATGGTTTGGTCAAATCTAGGGACACGATCTATGTGCTAGAGAACAGTGAGCTCAAGAAGCTTATCTTGAGAGAATTTCATGCTAAGTCATATTCATGTCATCCAGGATATCAGAAGACATTGACAACGATGAAGAAGTTCTATAATTGGCTAAATTTGGTGAAGGAAGTGGCAAAGTTTGTGGCTAGGTGCTTAGATTGTCAACATGTAAAAGTAGAGTGTAAGCATCCTGGTGGATTACTATAGCCGATTTTGATTCCAGAGTGGAAATGGGAGGTCATTTCCATGGATTTGACTACAGGTTTTTCGAGGACATATAGGAAACCTGATTCTATTATGCTTGTTGTTGAGAGAATGACAAAGGTAGCACACTTCATTCTAGTAAAGTCTACTTATTCAGCTAATGATATAGCACAGGTTTTCATCAGAGATGTAGTAAGAAAGCATGGTGTTCCGAAGAGGATTGTGTCAAACAGGGATGCTAAGTTCACTTCCAAGTTATATAAAGAGTTATTTGTAGGTTTGGGTATAGATTTCGTCTTCAGAAAAACTTATCATCCGCAGACATATGGACAGACAAAGAGGGTCAACAGGATCTTGGAGGACATGTTGAGGATGTATGTGAAGCATCAACATCAAAAGTGGGAAGAGTATCTTCCACTGGTTGAGTTTTCATACAACAATGGGTATCAAGAGTCACTAAGGATGAGTCTACTTGAGGCACTCTATTAGCGGATTTTATAATACTTCCATCAATTGGAGTGCTCCAGTGAAAATGGTATTGATAGGACCGCACATCTTGGTAGAGATGGAACATGAAATGTAGGTAATCATGAAGAATATAAAGGAAACACAGGACATGAAGAAAACTTATGCAGATCAACATAGGTTTTTTAAGGAGTTTTAGGTTGGGGAACAAGTGTACTTGCACATCAAACCCAAGAAGAGCTCCTTGAGGATTGGGTCATGTGTGAAGCTGACACCTCGGTATTACGGGCCTTTAGAGATCCTTGAGAGGATTGGACTAGTGGCCTATCAACTTGCACTTCCTTCGACAGTGAAATTCCATGATGTTTTCCATGTTTCATTACTTAAAAGATATATGAAAGATGTTGATCATGTTATTGATTGTTCTGTATTGCATGTGGAACCAGAAGGAGAATTCCAACTAGAACCTCATTGCATTTTGCAGAGAAAGATGCTCATGCTCCGAAACCAAGCAATTGAGTGGGTTTAAGTGTAGTGAAAGCACTTTGGGCCTGATGAAGCTACTTGGGAGATGGTTGATCTGCAGGCTATGTTTTATTCTTTGTTTGTCAGTCGAGGCAAAGAAATTTTCGTATATGTACATATTTATATATGGTTGTCATTTTAAATACCAAAACGAGATATGTTATAAAGCCCTAGTAAGCAATATGGTTGTCATGTTGTTATGTTGTTATGTTTGTCATGTTGGGGTGATATTCAATAGGTTATTCATTGTAAATACTGAAACGAGCTAAGATTATAAACCTCCATGGTTAGTATGTTTGCTTTTTCAACGGTCTTGCTAGTTGTAAGTGTCATTGAACACCGAGGATGGCGTTCCACTAAGGGGGAGGGGTTTATAATAACCTCAGGTTAAAAATTCATGTAATAAAGTTAATAAAGGAAAAATAATAACCAAGATCACGGGACATGTATTCCAAGTTGAATTTTGGGAAAAAACATAGTGATGGGGATCATTGTGATTAATTAAAGGCTGTGGAAATTGGAAAAGGCAATGGCAAAGTAAAAGTAGAATTTATTGAAATTTATTTATAAAAATAATGGAAAATAGGAGAAAAGGAAGATGAAAGGTCACAAGTTGCATGTGAGGAGAAAAATGAAGGAAAATAATGGAAAATGAATAAAATAGAGGCCTCAATGATAAAAATGTTTTTAACGATCAGTTCACAACCTTTTGTTAGTTTTAGCTTGGAGCTCTCTCTTCTATTCTTTCTCTGTCATACTCTTGGACATAGAGTTTTCTTGGAGCACTCTTGGAGGAGTGTGGCATACTTGGGATTTGGAGCAAGGAGGCAAAGGAAAAGAAGGAAAGCATAAGAGGATAGTAGGATCAACAACTACAACGGGTTTTTCTTGCAGATACCAAATTACATGTATGTTTTCCTTGCTACTTTTGGCATGCATGATACATGCATGCAGTTTCTTGGTTATGATATGTCATTGGCATGGAGGATTTCCTAGATTGATAATGGTTTTGCCTAGCCTTTCCATTTCCTCGATAACCATAGTGTTGTGGGTTTTATCTTTGTTTTCTAGTTGGTGCTCATGTTCCTTTGGCTCTGGGTTGAGTTCCTAGTTCCTAGAGCCTTTGTTGGACAAAAGCTCTAGAAGCCCTGTAACAACTTGGGTTGAGTTACTAGTCCTATATTACTTGGTTAGAAAAATGATCTGGAGCCCTTGGTGGGTTGAGTTACTAGTCTTGGGAGTCGGGTTGGAAAAAACACTCTAGAGCCTTGGAAGACTTGGATAAAGATTGATCTGGTGATGGTTAGTGATGTTCAACCATGAGTTGGAATCATTGGTTGAGGCTTGAAGTGGTTTGGCCTTTGGAAGCCCTAGTTTTTTGTTCTTGGTTTAGTCCATGACATCCCACATTCATGCTTGGAATATTATGCAGGGATGATTGGCTGAAAGAGAGATTTGGGTTAGCCCAATCTATGGTCGGGTGGTATGTGGAAGTCCCTAACTTGGTTGGATTTTCATATGTTAATAAGAGCTCATTTCTCTTATGTTTGGTGTGTAAATGTACTTGTTATTTATGGATTTGATGGTTTTTCTATTGTTTTTATTTATCTTGCTATATGCTCCATATAAGTATGGTTTTATGACAATATTGAGTTGTGGCTCTCATCACATTTTGGTTAGTAGATGAAATGTTAATGAATGAATGACCTAATAGATGATAATGTGGCTAATGTGAGAGGGCATCAAATATTCTTGAAAATTCTCAAATAAGTATTAGGTCCCTATGTTTAGATGTGTTTTGATGACCCATACATTAAATGTTCATGATGCATTTGACGAAATGCATGTCATGGTTAGGATGAGTCAGGACAGGTCCTTATTCAAGTTTTACATTAGAGGCATTGTCTTCTTGTTATTTACCATTTCTGAGAATTTCATCAAGTTCCGGGGAGAGTCTTGAGTCCTAGCCCTGAAAAAGTGGCTCAGAATTCAGGGTCACTGGCACAAGACTACTTGAAAAAGACTGCAATCACATGGAGGCCTTGTTGTGGAGTGACTAGAGGGTTTCAGTTGCTTGAAGGTCTTGTCATGAGAGCGACAATAGGTCCAATTTAATAAAAAGGTAAATTAATGTAGTTTTTAACCCCGTACAGAAATTAACTGCATACGAATTCTAAAAACAGAAAATAAATAATGGAAAGAGCATAAAACATAAAAAATATATACACATAGATTTTCTCTTGGATCCCAAAATGGGACTACCAGATTGATTTTTCATTATATTCCTATCAATGTTACAATACGTACATAGACATGTTGAGGCATCCATAAATGCCAATCCATTAACCCTGGATTAGAACATAAAAGTAGTTCCCTTAACCGGATCTACAAAATACCATGGGCAGAAAACCATCATGCCCAAAACCGTATGCAAAAACCATGGACAAAACCATAGGAAGGTCCGCCCACCCAATATAGGGTCTAAAAAAAATTTCCCAGGGGTGCTACCCCAGAGCCTGTAGAGGGGGGCTATTGCCCCCCTCAAACCCCCCTACTTCGCCCAACATAACGAACATGGGGAACTACCGCCCCCCATATGACCCCCTCGCACATGAGGCTAGTCGTGGAAAGAATATAACACACACCCAATACTTAACTCTGGGGTTGGGCACCTAGAGTGGGTCGTTAACCTCTAGGGTTCCTTTAGCTACTGAGGAAGGCCAATTTGGTTTTGGTTTGTCAATTCCAATCCCTTGACTATACTTGGGGAATTGAATCATATCATAGTAACTCTTTGTCACATGCTTACCCTAGTGGACTGGTTAGCTTAGGTAAATGTGGGAGGAGGGTGTTACAATTTTGCTCTCTATTTTTGTTTATCTCTCCTGGCTATCTAATTTTTTGATCAAATAATAAAATATCTTTGAAAAAAAAATAAAAAAATGAGTATAAGATGGACAACTTAAGGGAAAATACTTTTCATTTTCAAAACTTTTAATATGGCACTCACGATAAAATATTTTATTCCAAAGGAATTTTGGGAATCGACCAACATTTAGTTTCACTATGAAGCTCATGAGAATTAGTTTGTATCTTAGCAATATTCATTTTCACCTCAACACTAGTCAAGATAAACCTACCATCCCTTGGTATGATAATGATTGTAAAATTTCTAAAAAGGTGACTAGGAATGCTCCCAACAAAACCTTAAAAATTGGTAAGATAAATACATACAAGTATTTTATGTAAAGGAAGAAAAAATACTATATAAATAGAAATCCAAAGAAATTACCACACCTTTCTAAAGTTTCTAATCGTAGGAAGTTTTGGAGGAAAATATTGGTTAGTAAAACTAAGTTTTTTTTTCCTTAAATAACTGGAATATATACCTTAAAAACCCTCATGAATTCCCTAACGGGATGGATGTCCTTTTAAATGCTCCTATAGGGGGTGATAAAATTTATTTGGAAAACATTGAGTTTGTGCTTAAGTACTCACTAATGGGAAAACTAAGGATATTGAAGGCTACCAAACTAAAATTTTTAAAATGGGAGGACCTATCCTCTTTCTACACATACATAAGCTCTTATATTTGGTTGTTAAGTGAGGCTTTCCTAAGCCTTGGACATAGAGTATTATTGTGGCTAGCTTTAAAAGTGGAAGTAAAACCATTCCATTTAATTAAAAGACCTGTTTATACATGTTCATGAAAGTCTTCGTCTTTTCCACTGTCTGCAAGGTTCACTTCTATACTCTAGATTTATTCTTCACTTTTGACATAGAATAAGTTTCCATGGATTACATTTATTCTTCCTTCTAGATAGATAGTTAGTTCATGAAGGTGGTGTTATTTGAGATGTTTACATTTTGAAAGTGGAATTTCTGCTAGCCTCCTAAAAAAAAAGTTACGCTTGCCTTCTCAGAAAGCGTTACTAGAGTAAAATATCTTGATTATAATTCAGACAACATAATAAAAGACTTGTTTTTAGGTACATATAAGCTCTCTTCAAAATATATTATCATTTTAATATCCATATTTTAACATTTTATATTTAAATGTTTTGAATTCATGAATAATTGATGCATGTGAAATATGGATTTCATTAAGGTCATGAAAGTATTGTTTTTGATAGTGAAAGAAACATAACAAAAACATTCAGAAATTACCTGACCAAACCGAAGAAATATTCAAAATTCTTTTTGCGACCCATTCAGTCATGCACCATGAAAAATTCTTGATTTTGATCCCCTGAATCAATAGATTAATTAATTATCTTCATTCGAGGGATTTTTGGGAGTCTGTCTGCAACACACGAGAAACAATATCCAGAGGCCACATCACTTGAACTACCAAGACTAATCATGTACCATTAAAAGGTTTTGTAAATAAATAGAGACAAAAAGGGATCACTCCAATGTTTTTCTCCATGGAATTTTTGGCTAGATTCTTTAAGAAATGAACGAACCATCCTGTCATAGCTAGGTTGCCTGAGAAAGTTCAATCTCCATCTAAATTTCACTTTCTGCAACTAACTCTGGTAGTTTTAGATAAGTTGGCTTAGCTTGGTAGCTTCTAACCTTGGTGTGGTAGTAGTAATATGGGCTATATTTCGCTTTTTCTTTCTTGATAACCATCAATGGAGAAAGCAATGAAGAATGCATTAGTTACCTGAAAGCACCAATTTAATAAAAAAATAACTTTTAAGTATGAAGGGAGGTGAAAGAATTCCTTCTAGGGCAGAGAATTTCATTGCTCGCTTACTTTAATTCGAGAGATGATCCAGATTTATGTAAAAATGAAATGAAATATAGATTTAAACATAAACACAAAGCTACAACAAAAGCTAAACTTCAATTAATTGATAACAAAATATTGAAAACGGTTTACATGCAGAATGGAAATAAATTAGCTCAGATGATCGTAGCTTATCTTTGAGAAGAGATGTGGTGGATAAATGGCTCTGAATTTTGTTACAATGAGGTTCACAAGCCTTTTTATTATTGAGAAACAAGGGAAAACACAAAACATCCAAAAACCTAACCCTAGGAGATGAAGCACTAAAAGCTCATGGGCCCCATTGGGGTTACTTGGTACACCAACTTCCCAGGGTCGTAACTTTAGCATCAAATCTCTATATGACACGTAGGATTCCTCGTTAGAAAAATATATCCAAGGAATAAAAATTTTGATTGCAAAACATTAAAAAAAGCAATGGTTTTGCCCATTTTCCAAAAAAATGTCATTTAGGGCCTCAAACTGGCTCTGGAAGTCTAGGACCCAAAAAACTACCAAAAATAGTAAGTTGTGCTATAATTAAGGAAAATGAAAGAAAAATTATTGGGGGTCCAAGTGGAATAGATAGGTTGCCACCAATATCCACCTATATTTATACTTCCCCTTAAAATGCAACGGTCCCCATTACGTTGAGTGCCTCCATGGAATGGGGAAATTTCTGTTGAATTTGGCCTCGCTGACTCACTTGCCCTGATGAAAGAGTTGGCCAACTTTTCGAACTCAATATAGTTGGATCCTCTGTTTTCTAGTGTTCTTGATCTGTGTGTCCATGATCGGATCAGTTGTGGCATGTTCAATGCAGTCTAGGTTGAGCTTTATTGGTGTCAACTACTCAACAATGTCTGATGCGTCCAATAATGGTGGAAAGTATGGCCGAAGGCAATCCATATTGAATACAAGGTGCAAGCCAAGGAATGGGGTGATACTGAGCTTGAAAGCATTGTCTCCCACAATCGTGATGATGGTTTAAGGCCTGTATTAGAGTGGTCAAAGCTTACAATGGGCTCTAGCGAGGCACTCTTTCTACATATGTAACCAAACTTTGTCACCTACCTAAAACTTATGGGGTACTCTGTTGGGTGTGGAACATGATTGTTCAGAGGTCTATGTTTCAGTTGGATGTATACCCAGGAAGTTTGTACACCCCTCCACGTGGGTGGATGTAGGGGGGACTTTCCCCCCCGTTGGAGTTCAGGGTGGGGCCGATTCCCCCCAGTTGGGGTTTCTGTGGCAACGCCCCCGAAGCTAAAAACAGATGTAAAATTGCCTTGTAAAAGTATAGTAATTTCTAGTCAATCTGGGCCGTTCATTAGGTAGATGTTTTGATGGTAGAACTTATGTTTAGTTTAGGGTTTTTCCCCTAGAAGGCAACCCCTCTCTTTGTATGAGGGCATTGTATTTGAGGCTATGTAATAGATGTGTATTCTCTGAGCGAGAAACAGAGAGGTGAGGCTGTGAGAGAAAACAGAGGATATTACAATGAATTTGTTGTAGGTTGTGTCTCTTCATTTTGCTGGATAATAGAAAGGAAGGACTGGCTATTCAGGGTGGACGTAGCCCAAACTGGGTGAACCACGTATATCTGTGTTTCTCTGGTTTTATGCGTTTTCTATGTTTATATTTCTGCTATATTCTATGTGTTCCATTGCTCCGTAATATATAATTTTCTAACAACTAGTATCAAAGTCGAAGGTCTATTTGGCTGATAAACTCACAGGAAAGAAGGGTTCCTGGTTCGAGTGGGAGCAATGGCAGAAGATGGTAAGTTTAGGGTTGAGAAATTTAACGGCCAAAACTTCTTGCTATGGAAGATGCAGATGGAAGATTATCTGTATCAGAAAGATCTGTACCTACCATTGGGCGGAAAAACAAATATGCCGACGGGTATGACAGATGAAGAATGGAACCTTCTCGATAGAAAGGCACTCGAAACAGTATGGTTGTGCCTCACAGCATCGGCCGCCTTCAACATTTCGAAGGAAACAACGACAGAAGGTTTGATTAAGGTGTTGGAGAAACTATATGAAAAACCCTCAGCCTCAAACAAGGTATTTCTTATGAAACGATTATTTAATATGAAGATGTTGAAAGGTGGATCTATTGCAGACCATTTAAATGATTTTAATATTGTTAAATGTCAGTTATGTTCTGTAGGGGTAAACTTTGATGATGAAGTTAGAGCTCTGTTATTCTTGTGCTCATCACCAGAAAGTTGGAGTGATTTAGTAATGGCCATTAGTAACTCTATTTCTGGATCTAGTACTTTAAAGTTTGATGATGTTGTCGGTGCTATCCTTAGCGAGGAAATGTGACGAAAAAGCTCCATTGAGACATTGGGTAATGCTTTGAGTGCAGGGTCTAGGGGAAGAAAAATGGAAAGAGGAAAGAGCTCAGGATATCGCAGTAAATCAAGGAAAGGTAGATCCAAGTCTAGATCGGGGATAGTGTGCTGGAAATGCAAAAAGAAAGGACACCTAAAGAAATACTGTAGATCTCGGAAAGGAAAAGAAGGAGATGCACAACAAGAAAACAATCATGAAGCAAATGTGACAAGTGAGGTGTTACAAGATGCTTTGATTCTTTCTTTTGAAAATATTACTGATTCATGGGTGGTAGATTCAGGGGCCTCTTTCCATGCCACACCTAATAAGAAATACTTTCATGACTATGTTCAAGGAGATTTTGGACAAGTTCGTTTGGGTGATGATAAACCCTGTAAAATTGTTGGAATGGGTAAGGTTCTTGTAAAACAGCAGAATGGAAACCAATGGCTACTAAAGGAGGTAAGGCATGTTCCAGATCTAAAGAAAAATCTGATTTCAACAGGGCAGTTAGGCGGTGAAGGTTGTGTGACAACTTTCACAGATAAAGCTTGGAAGGTCACCAAAGGAGCCCTGGTAATAGCAAAAGGCGAAAAGGTTGGTACATTGTATTTATGCAATGGTATTTCTAACTCTGTTAATGCTTTAACTTCCAAAGGAGCAGATGCAGCATTATGGCATCATAGGCTTGGACACATGAGTGAAAAAGGGATGAAGATTCTTCACTCAAGGAATTTGTTGCCGGGTTTGAAGAACGTTGATTTGGACTTCTGTGAGAATTGCATTTATGGAAAACAGAAGAGAGTCAGATTTCTTAGAGTTGGGAAAGAAAAGAAGAGCGAAAATTTAGAGCTTGTGCATACAGATGTATGGGTACCTGCCCTCAGGTATCATCTCTCAGTGGCTCTCATTATTATGTTACTTTTATTGATGAGGCAACTAGAAAAACTTGGATTTATTGTATTAAGAATAAATCTGATGTATTTGATGCTTTCAAGAAATGGAAAGATTTGGTTGATATTGAGACATGAAAGAAATTGAAGTGTCTTAGATCAGACAATGGAGGTGAATATTGCAACAAAAAGTTTGATAGGTACTGTTTAGAGCATGGAATTTGTAGAGAGAAGATAGTTCCAAGAACACCACAAGAAAATGGTGTGTCAGAAAGAATGAACAAAACAATCATGGAGCGTGCAAGGTGCATGAGATTGCATGCAGGATTGCCTTTACAATTTTGGGCAAATGCTATAGATACTTCTGTTTATCTAATAAATAGAGGGCCTTCAAGTTCCTTGGATGGTGGTGTTCCAAAGGAAGCACAGATAGGTAAAAAGGTAAACTACTCCTTTTTAAAGCCTTTTGGTTGTGAGGCCTTTGTCCATATTGATAAAGAAAATAGAACAAAGCTTGAGGCAAAGTCAAAGAAATGTACCTTTATTGGATATGGTGTTAATGATTTTGGTTATCGCTTATATGATTACTAAAATCACAAAATCATTAGGAGTAGAGATGTAATATTCAATGAAGAGGTCTTGTATAAGAATCAGTTGCAGGAAAAGAAACGGGAAACAGAAAACAAGGAATACGCAGTTCTTGATGAAATCATTGAAAAAGTAAAGGTGTCTGAAAATAATAATAAACAACAACCACAACAACAACAACCACCACAACAACAACAGGCACCCCAAACACTTGAAAGTGGTGTTAGAAGATCTACCAGGATAAGTAGACCCCCTAAACGATACTCTCCTTCATTATATTATTTATTGTTGGCTGATTCTGGTGAACCTGAATGTTATGAAGAAGCAATGCAGGTTGAAAGTAGGAAGAAGTGGGAGGTAGCCATGGAAGAATAGATGGACTCCTTAATGCATAACCAGACTTGGGACTTAGTTAGGTTGCCTGCAAGAAAAACTACATTGAAGAATAAATGGGTTTACAGGCTGAAGGAAGAAGATGGAGGAAAACAAAGGTACAAAGCTAGACTTGTGTTGAAGGGGTTTGCACAGAAGAAAGGTATTGATTTTGATGAAATATTTTCTCCTGTTGTTAAAATGACTTCAATCAGAACTATTTTGAGTCTTGTAGCAGCTGAAGATTTGCATCTTGAGCAGTTAGATGTAAAGACAGCCTTCCTCCATGGGGATTTGGAGGAAGAGATATATATGCAGCAGCCACAAGGATATGAAGTGAAAGGGAAGGAGAAACTTGTGTGCAGGTTGAAGAAGAGCTTGTATGGCTTAAAACAGGCTCCAA